>PUQB01000192.1:0-32938 GCA_003024785.1 Selaginella tamariscina
TGAGAGAGGCCGAGGAACTTATCAGATGCATGCCTTATGTATGTGCCTTGTCGGGGGATGTAAGGTGAACGAAGAGAGTGTTGAGAGCCGTGTAGTTAACATGGATTCCGACGATGCAGCTTCTTACGTCTTGCTCGCAAATACGTTATCAAATTCATGAAAATATTCAGGGAATATTCATCACCTAGGGTTTAATAAGGTGATGGCTTTTATTTTGGGAGCGGTGGGGGTGGGTTTGTTCATCTTTGCTAAGAGGGCACATTTAAGTGCATTTGAAGAGTCATTAAAACCGCTTAAGGAGGCAGCTTCAAACCTATCCCACACAGTAGCCAATATCATGGAGAGGCAGTATGAGAATACATGCCCAATTGATTACACAATATACAGGTTCTGTAGCTACTTTGGGCATCATTTTATTGTAATTAATCGGATTAGAGGTGATGGCTTCTCTTCTCCACCTCACAAGGTGGAAGAGCTTCTGAATGGAATAACTGCAGCGTTCACTACAGAGGTTTTGAGTGTTCACAAGCCTCTCTTCCAGCTCTTCGTGGGCGAGGCAGAGCTGATTAGCAACATGATGGACAGGTCGGGGGGTGTTGTTAGAACATACGGAGAGTTTCTTGGTAAAGCGAGGCATGCCAAGATTGTTACACAGATTATGAGGAGCGACACGGGACTGATCCAACTAGTGAGATGCCCTCAGGATCTCGATATTGATTTTCTCCAAGTCCTGACGCAGATTAGCAAGTGGTTATACACATTTGCAGGGCTTAACAAGGACTCTACAGAATACAGAGATGCCTTGCGAACGCTCCAAGTTATACATGCAAGCTTGCAAGCTCTAGTGAGATATTTGGATCCCAGCAATGTCAAAAATCGTAGCTAATTATGTTTCAAATATGTATTTGGAAAGCTCTACATCAAAAATTTGTAGAGTATATATGAACATAACTGTCACGCACGCACGCACGCACGCACATAGTTAAGACATAAACGACACAAGCACACTCAGACACAACTATAATACTATGAATATTCTTTCAAATATGAAACTCACCTGAGCATTATGATCGACTCGATCAAAGCCATTGAGGAGCTTAAACTGAAACTATTAGTGTATAATAACATAATAAATTTCCATTTATTTTAATCAACTCAAAAACTTTCTGAACTCATCTAAATAGTATTGTTTACAAAAAACAAATAATGTAAGTTAAAATGTAGCTTTTTGGTTTGAATTCAGCATATAAAAATGTTAATGCATTGTGCGTAAGCAGATGTCACGCCAACTACTTATGTAACACATACGTATACATGAGTGTACTAGTATTAATAAGAACAATTTATATATCATTTTGACACTTCATATTAGATGTCATACATTACTTTGTGCGGGTATTTAAGAACTAGTATCAATTGTACCCATATGTATAGGAACTAATATTACATATTTATATACAATGTTCTAGAGCAAAGAAAACCAAAATGTATACTCGTTACACGACATAACACGGGGCAAACATTGTTTATGATTGAGAAAAACACAAACCAGGACACATTAAGAGTATACTATAGCTGGTTTACCACGTCCAAACGTGAACCCACGCGTTCCGTCCGGCATGCGTGGCCCCGGCGGAGGCTTTCCTATCACAAACTCACTCACCGAAGGACTGGAGCTTACCTGTGGAGATGTCCCCAACATTCCCCATTTCTCTCATTGTTTCTGCCCCTTCCCTTCCTCGTCCACGTCCCCTCCCTGCACGCTTTGCCCACTCTCTTTCTCACCATCCCCTCCCTATTAACCATGATACATTAATGTATATTTATAAATAATACTAAAACACGTAGAGCCAACTGCTTATCATGAGCTTATTATAACAAACTAATGCCCAGATATCGTGCAGAGCGCACTGCTATACAACACAAGCATGAAGAGAAAGCATACCAAAATCGCACTAAATATACACATACATATATGTAAATAATAAAAGTATTACCGTTTCCTCCGTTACTTCTGATGTCCCCTCATTCTCATTCACGTCCTCTTCAGTAGCACCTTCATGATTTTCCGAAGAATTCTTCCGTCCTTTTGCGTGATTATGCTTCACAGGATACTACACAGAAGCCATTCACTTCTTAGTCTCACACACACATAGTATTAAAGATGTATAATAATAACATAGCTACCAAAATATAAAAACTGTCACACTTAAATCATATCTTTAAATATTATACGATCTATATCTATCTATCTATCTATCTATCTATATATATATATATATATATATATATATATTATATCAAAAGGTAAGTACGCACATACAACAAGGAGAGCATACCATTCGTCTCAAAAGAAGTCGAACGTGCAGTCCACTTCTCCAGTTCCGTTGGTCAGTTAGCTCGGCAACCTAAATCGCCACCATATGAGAGAGAGAGTACATATATTCTAGATATCTATCATATTTACGACTTAAATATATACTCCTGAACAAAAGAATCTATCCACACGATATGCATAACATACATTATACCTATACAACAGAATACAGAATGAACTTACGGCTTTCTCAGCTTGCTCGACAGTCTCGTATTCCACCAAAGCATGTACTTTATTACTAACAACACGGTCGACTTTATGCTTCGTCGCCGTATTGTTCACACCGTTGGATGACCCTGGTTCGCACACTCTTACCATCTTAACACTGGCAAAACAAAATAGATACTCAGATTCAGTGCTAATTGGACACGTATTTATTGGATAATCTTTCCACATATACACACGTTGACAAACACCACAAAAGATACATGAAATGCATCTAGCAAACTGAAAACACGTATATCAGAAACTTACGTTCCAACGGCCCCAAAAAGCTTCTCTAAGCTCTGTATGGAGTGGTTCTCTGGTAAATTCTCAGCAACAACAGTACGACTCTGTAACTACCATATCAGTACAAAACTCTCATAATTCTGTAAAAGAACTTACTTGTATCTCATCAAGATCTACTTCCTTGAGTGGCTCTGCTCGCTTGATTTTCTTGCCATCCTCAGAAACCACCTAATTGATAACAATGTTACATACATATATTGTTGCATAGAAGAATGCTTACCAGCTTTGACGACGTTCTAAGAGCTGCAGCCAAGGCAGCGTAATTCAAGCTGCTTAACCTTTCTAAAAGAACCAATTACAGGTAACGGAACTGTGACACAGCAAAGCAGTTAGTCTCAGCAAACAATAAAAGACAAAATCTAATGCTCACCGTAGCCCTCCGGATCTTTCTTGATAAACCTCATTAGATAGTTATCCGTCGGAAGATTTGCATCACTAAAGTAAAACTCTACCTGCCCGTAAGTGGCATGGTTAGCACCACAAACCATAAACACACACATATATATGCTACATACCTGTTGAACGATTTGGGCACGAAGATCATCGCTGAGAACGGAAGACTTTTGCGAGGATGAAAGGTTCTGACTTTGATCCTCATCGACTTCTGTCTGAATGGGAATTACTTGAGACGCCTGGATGGGGATTGCCGGGGAAGTCTGGACGGGCATGAGAATGGAGAGAACCCCAGGCTGACCCGGTTGAACACCGACACTGGGAGTGCCCTGTGGAGAAGAAGTGGAAGCCGTCTTGGGTACAAAGGCCGGTGCCTGTGCATTCAGCTTACTCAGAGAACCCTGCCGAGTAAGGGCTGGAGTATCCGAATCCGGGGAGCTTTTCGTTGTTTCGGGATTTTCGCTCGGATTTTCTGCTTTTTGCTGTTCATCGGGCTTCTCCGACTGAGAAACCTCTGCCGAGAGCTTTGAAAGCTCCGACTTTGCTACCCATCGTGCCTTCGGCTTTGGATTTGCTGCTGCTGCCGTCATTGTGTTCACTGATGAATCTCTCTTCTGCATGAGCGCATCCAATTCTGCAGAAGGCGCCATCGCCGTGACCTAAACCGGACCAAAAACCCTAGCCCTACCTGGAAGACGAAGCCCTGAGATCTATGAGCCGCGCACTCAACCGAGACTGAAACGATGCGCCGACGCCAAAAGCAAGGATGAATGAGATTTTTTTTTATTATTGAATCAGTGAAATCTATACCTGGATGACCGATTTTCAATGTGTATCATTACTGAATCGATGCGCCAACGCCGGCAAACAAGAACATTATCACTTGAATCAGCTGAGGAGGTTTCTTACCTGGAAGACGAATTTTCGATGCCCCGCACGCTCTACTGAGATTGAATCGGTGCGCCGACGCCCGAAACAGGGAAACCCGGTATGAATGTGAAGACTTTGGATTGAATCAAGCACGGCCGTGTGTATAAATTGATCGCTCCGTCTGTGGCTATGGCAATTAAGCTCCGAGCGATGACCGGCCGCCTCCAGAGGGGGAGGATGAACAGCCTTCCCCTTCAATGAACACTCCATGTGCTGCATTATATACCTCAGAAGCCACCGTCCACGTGGCGGAAATCCATTTTGAGCATATTCGGACTTCCGGCATATTCTGTATGTGAACCCTAGAAGTATATCCTTGTGTCTTTCCGTTACTATCCATCCAATATTTATCCAATATTTAGCAAAAACGTACCAATATCGACGTGGATAGCAACGACGGATATATATGGACACGTCTTGGATATTAAGGATCTCAATGGATATTCCCATTTGATGTTTACATTGAAATGGGATAACCTACAATGTTTAATTCTTTGGCAGGATGTATATTCTATACATATCTGTTTTAAATGATTGAAACCATGGTATTAGTTGTCTAATCTATGTTTACGTTAACTAATTAAACCAGTTAAATTATTAGCTTTATGTATACATCTGATGTAAGCTGGTTTAGATATCGCAAGGCTGTGTGTGTGTGTGATATGCGGGATATACAATCCAGGGTCTGTGCGTGTGCATGTGTGTGTTAAGTATATCAAATATAATATATAATGCATATCTATAAGTATATATTTATATATATAAATATAATATTGTATAAGTGTTTAATTATATAGTTTATCACTATAGTGTAAAAAATTTGAAATTATACTTAGCTGAGTCATATTACATACACTCACGTGCACATTTGTTATACAGGCATTACCAGCTTATTCATTTTGTGAGAGCCTTAACCTTTTTATTCTCACTTCACATTTTAATGATTGATGACTTTATAAACCAAGAATATTCTTCATATGGTTTGCAATAAAAAGATTAATAAGGTTAATCCTCTAATTAAGAGATACTACTAAAGTTAATGATGTTAATTTTTAATTAAGTAAAATCAATTATTTTTGAATTGATTCTTTCTTTAAGTGAGGTTCCTTCACGTATCATTCAATTATGTTAATAGTTAACTATGTAAATCAATTAAATATTATTAATTTACATTGACCACTTCGACACCCATCAAATTAAGGTTACCAGTTAAACAATTTTCTTTAAGTAAAATTGAATTATCTTTTTTTTAATCATAACTATGTGAAGATAAGGTAGGCAAACCACACTTGGATGAATTTTTATAACTTAATTATATTTATATGTGAAAATACTTAATCAAACTTTATTAAGTTTATCACTTAATTAATGATTAACTAATTGTAAAATGAAAATGAAACATAAGTTATTTATTAAATATTAATTAATGCTAACCTAACCAAACCGAACACCATAACTGCTATTTTAATGTGAAAATAAAAAATATATGTGATTTTTTGAAAATTGCATGTATACGCCTCAATGCTTTCTTAGTTACATTTTTAAAAAATTAAAAGAGATATATCAATTATTTACACATATAAGAAATAAATTAAATATATCAAATATTTACAATTCAAATTCACACTTTAAATTTAACATATTTGGTTCTAACTCTTTATTAAATAATTTATATAATTTAAGAAAATTTGTATTGATTTTAAAGTGTTACTAAAGAATGCGTTCACTGTGAAACGTGTTTGTTAACGCGTTCACTCGATTTGTAATTTAAATATTTTAAAATCTCAACATTTTAATATTTAAATATTTATTTTGTTGTGTCACTAGAGAACACATTTGGACAATATTGAGAACGTTCGAAAACATGTTGGCAAACCGGAAATAGATTCATTATAATCCATTTGCGTCAACATTGACTCGTAGGTAAGTCAATGTAAACACATAGCTGTCAAACTAGCATTCCACGTCGTCATCACGAGTACACAATGATGTTAAGTTTTTCAAAATAACTTTGAGAAATTAATTTAGATGCGTAGATTATGACAGTGTTAAAACATCGTCTTAACATCTTCAACAATCTTTACCGTTCTTCTTTAGGGCAACGATTATAGAATGTGTCCATGGGAACATTCTCTAGTATATTTTTTCCGTTAATCTGACCAGCTAAGCAGATCGAAGGTCAATATTGATGGCAGAACCAAGTAATAGCGAGGTAAGCCATTGGCTGGTGGACATCCGGCCTCAAGAGAAGAGGAACAGAGAGGCGCCCCAAGCTAGGAATAGAAGAGGAAGAGGAAGACAGGAAGAAATCAAGAATGTGATATGGATGATCAATCTAGCTGAAAAGAAGCATATGGAAGTGGACGTCAGTGATGTTTTTGACTTGGGTAATCACGGGTTAGCTATGTGTAGCCATCAGGGACAACTTGTCGTAGGAGATCTCGACAGGCAGTTCATGTTAGGAAACCCGTTATATAAGACTTGGGATCTTCTACCTGACTACGAAATTGCACTTCAAAAGTTTAGGCCTACCATTGCTGCCAACTTTTTTGCTTGTCAGCAACATTTTCAAGTGCACAGCGATTTTCAGTATGGAGCAGCGCACGTGGACTCTTGGCACCCATTTCGAGCCCTGGATTGCAGGTAGCGAGGAGGATCGAGAGAGGAGGATGAACCCGAGCAGTGATCCGCTGCTAACGGTAGGTGTTTCTATGATTTTACACTGTTGTTTCAACTCAGAGTGAAAGCAGGTGGTGGGCTATACTGTGTGGGCTGCAAACGCCTTTTACACTTGCATGAGCCGCCGCAGACGCAGTATGACGTGCGGCATGCAGTGGGACGAAGTTTGCTTGGCTAGATATGACATGGAGAAGAAATGTGGAGAGAGGCCGATGAGATTGAGCTGCCTGAGAGGCTCATGTGGAGTGAGGTTACAGAGGTGCATCCTCTCAGGTCTAATGACAAGTTGCTTGTGTACATACAGGGCAAGAGCAAGGAGAAATGCTACATGGCAGAGTACTTGCCGGGTGGTAAGCTTGCTGTCTGTAGCTGGTTTGATGACATGGCAAGGGACAAGGTCTGGAGTTTATCTGACTCATCACTGTGCATGAATGTTCTTGGAGAGATAACACTTTCATATGGTATGCAACAGACACTGGACTGGTGATATGGTTTTGCTTGGAGAGCAAGACCTGGACAGATTTCGAATGCACTTTCCATGCTGGTCCATGTTATCTCCGCACATTTGGGATATGGAAAGAAAATGAAGGCTCAATAGTTGATGAGATTAACCCGGCAGTGAGCCCGCACTCTTCTTCAAGCATGCAGGAATCATCTCATGATTCTCCAGTAAAGAATGAAGCACAGACTTCTGGAGTAAAATTTTGTTGCTGTTTTGCACCAAAGAAGATTAAATAGTTTCTTTATTATTCTTAAGTTGGAATTCATAACAAAAATTTATCAAAGTATCTTGCTTTTCTTATCTTTATATATATGAGATGATGAACATGAAAGAGTTAATATATCATGGGTAGAATTTTCAAATTATGAGAAAACTATATATGATAGTCCAAATGCTTGATTATATATTATAGAAATTTATTTTATTATATTGTTTATGATTTATCTTTTTTGTATTTTACATTTTATATAAGACTTTTTCCAAATATTTAAAATAAATAAGTTCAAGCAAATTAAGGGAATTGTAAAGGGGAACCTGGTTAACGAAAACGAAAAAAAACAAGCCATGGTATATTAAATATAAATAGATATAGATAATTTACTATATAATAACAGTAATTAAAGTGTTACGACATAAACAATATTGTCAGTTTCAAATTTTAAAAAAAATAAAATTGTAACGCAACAATGACTTGGAATTGTTTCATATAATTTCATCTAATATAATGCGGTCATAACATGATGTCTATTTAAAACATTATAAAATATGATTAACATATAATACAAAAATTAAATTAATTATCATAAATTTACTGACATCTTAAATATATATTTTTTTAAATAATTTTTATATGTCTTATGTAATATTAAGACTCTTAATATTATTCTGTCTAAGGTTTAAGAAAAAAGATAGCAGAAGTGATTAGTGATTAAATTAAATTAAAGAGTGTTTAACGTGCACGTTAGCCTAAGATATTATGTGCCCACTTGTTGACAGCTGGGCACATCGTATACGTTAAAGCTGACTTTTTCATTCATACATTGTACTGTCCAGCACACTGAATATTACCATTAATGCATGACATGGACGCCTTAACCCTAACCCTAGAGTTTATCCGCAAGTGTGGCCGTGACTTATTCAATTCTTCTTCACATTTGTTATAAGTTTCGATGGAAATGTTGCTTGTTATAGCATTGATCTTTAGTGTGGTAGGGATAGTTCTAGGTGCAGAAACAAATCTAGCTCTATCTGATTCTGTAAATTTCCTTGATGCTGGCCTGACAGCATTGGGGTTGTTCACTGCATTGGTCACTACAATCATGAGGGGAAGGCTAGATGCAGAAAACAACACAAGAGATTTGCTTACTTACTTGGAAGGCAGCAGAGATATATATGGTTATGTCAATTTGCTTGCCCAGAATGATGTGCACAGCTTAAATAAGACTTTGGTGCTTGTGGAAGAGCAATCACTGCAGTTTGCAAAGCAATTGTTTGCCTATTACGGTGGAACAAGTGGCCATCGGGTGGACATGATCAAGGTCCGGTGGCTTCATCAACACTGCCCACAAGGAAAAGAGTATGTACTAGAATGATATTCTTAATAAGTAAATCAATGATGCTATTTCAGATGTTCCACACAACACCAACATCAATGTAAATGCGTCATATTTGAAAGATCAGAGAGCGTTCGGAAGCACTTGATGGAAGTAGCTAAGGGAGATATCTTTCAAGTGCATCCAACTGACTTGGATGGAATCACGTCTGAGAAATGCAGAAGATACATGTGTCACGGCTTCTCCACAAATGTATATCAAGATCCCCAGCATATTAATCGACTTGGGCAGCCCCTTCCACAGTCGGATAACGCGCTTTTGTCCAGCGTAGCCCATATGTTTTCAGATTCTCTTAACACTGGCTTGGTCATGGTAGAACCTGCTGCAGGTCAACCAACTGATACTTGGTGGGGTACAATTCTGGAAGCCAGTGTGACCAAGGATAACGAAGATAGAGGGATCCAGAATCCTTTCTCAGTCAAGCTGAAGGATGCTTTGGATGCAAAACAAACGCATACAACTGGTGTGGAAGAATACTCTGATGAAATTGTATACTTGTCAAGACTCGGAGCATTTTCTATTGCTCTTCTTTTAACATTCTTGTTTAGGACAGATCCTTTCTCTAGTATTTTGTTGGCGAGGAGAGCATTGAGAAGCTACATTGTGGATAGAACAGGGACCAAGCTTCCACTGCAAGCCTTTTGCGGTCAGGCTTACTGCGAGCCTGTGTACCGTGATGATAGGATCTTTGTAACGCTTGTACCACGCAAGTCTTTGAGTCTTCCTGCCACTCTACTGTACGCTGGAGCTGCCTTGGAAGCACTAGTTGTGTTGTCTTGGGTTGTAGCGTTAGCGATTACACCTTGGGAACATGTGGTTGGGAGCAGTTACCTGCGAAGTCAGCCAACATGGGCATTGATTTCATGCTTGGTTTGTTGCGGAATCTCTTCCATCCTTAACTTCTGTTATTACTTTTGGAAGGCTAATCAAGCACAAAAACGGAGGTGGATTATCTGGAGCTTAGTTTGTGGTACATTTGACTTGTCGATATTTGCATTGGGATGCATTCTGCTTCTTCACATTGTTAAATCGATTGAAGCACTGGAGAGAAACTCTCTTCAGAGCTTTAATGATATTCTCAGCTTTGGGCCAGTGGAAACTCGGGGTGGAACTCATTGGCTCCGTGACGTCTGCAACATATCGAGGACGGAAAACTCTGGATATTATTCCTTATGCACTGACTTACTTGAGGCTGTTGGCACTCGTCGCTGGGGGAGGAAAATGGTCATAATCATATTTGTTCAGTTAACAATCACTTTGAAAGTCTCTGACAGACACACCATAAAAAAGCAACACATTATTTTCGAGTAACACTGCGTACTTGGAATTGCATGATTCATGGTGTAACGCAGTTTTGCTGTGTAAGTATATATCTGACACATATATGCGTGGGATGAGAAGTGATTTTGGTCGTTGTTTCGAGGGCAAAGGGTAAGACCTTAACCACTAACTGATAACAGGCACAAAAAGAGCCTCTAAGAGCGTGCATTGGCATTGGCTGTGTTTCCAGAGAGGAACAGAATAACTTAATGCTACGTGGCCCTGCCCACGTGGTTCCGCCCCCATGTGGCATTGGTGCTTGGGCCTCCTTTTTTGAGTGTCATTATCCGGCCATTATCCAAAAAATTGTGCGGTGAATCCATGTGCCACGTCAAATATAATATTTAAGAAAAAAATCCACTCTTAAGTTGGGTTTCCTTCTACCCATGATTAATGAGTCACAAAATCTCATTGATGAATTTTGGAAATGCCACCTTATTAAAATCAAAACCATGGAATATATAGGTTAATTTATTTTTTAATTCATGCTACCATTGACTAATTTTCAACTAATTATTTTAATACAATGGTCCTTTTTAAAATTAATATGTCAAGCCAGAAAGATGAATATAAATAATGTTTCATTCTTTTAATTATTTCATTATTTCTTATAATCAAAGCTATATTGAAGAAGTATACATTCAAATAATTATTAATGCTTATAAAGTGTTGCTTGATGTGACACAATTCAGCATTTTATAATATGATGAAATGGCAAATATGGATTTTCTTAACATTTGAATGTACAAAATGCCCAATTAATTCATGGAGTTCATCTTAATAGTGTTTAATAATGAAGCAATGTTCTTAGAAATTTTATGTTTCTATGTGCAAAACTTATTCCATTATTATATCGCAAAGACACTTTTATAAAGAATGCTATTCCAATTAAAAAGAGGGTTTGTGTAGTTTTAATAAGGTTTGGTATTGATAATCTTTTGAAATACATAATTAATAATTATGGTATTGATGTTACTAGTGTTCATATAATTCTTTTAGTGTTATTAAGTGTTATATAATTATGAAAGAAATTTGTAGAGCTATCAAGTTAAACTCAAGGACAAATACATAAAATGTTCATCAACAATATAATAATGGATCAATTATCAAATGAATTTTAAAAACTTATAAGAATTTTATTTGTTGTAAGAGCAATATATGAAACTTATTTACTGATGATAGCACTTAAGAATAATTTTAAATTATTATAATATAAAAGTTTTTCATACAAGTATTTTATAATTTATAATTCAACCAATAAATAACTTTGAAATTATGATGTAGGATGGAAGGAATTTACATAATTCAAATGTTTTTAACATTACATTTATAATCATCTTGAATCATTATTTGGTTAGAAACACTATATACAATAAGAAAGTAAGAATAGCCTTTCTAAGCAACAATATTATTAAAATTTTGTTTAATCGAGTATATATATGTTTATTAAGGAGTTAAAATCCAAAACATGTTCCTTATTCAAGTTGTAACTTGTTACATTTTATATAATCTTTGTTTGTATCACAAAGATTATTTAACAACATTTAAGTTGTTGAGGCTGAAGCTAAGTTGAAAGATGTAACAAAGCAATTATTAAGTTGTTATGATAATTAAAAATACAAATAAAAAAAACTTGTTAAAGCATTGGCATACAATTTATATAGGGACATTATAGTTAGAGCTTCAGAAAAAATCAAGGATGCTGAGTAATAAATACAAAGCCACTCATAAATATTCGGACTCAACAAGAAAATATGTTTTGCAAAGGTAACATGCAAATAAAATTATAATGTAAGAAGTTTGAAAGAAAATGAATAAAGCATATTAGTATGAAGTTTATTTTAACAAATAAGTTTTTGAAAAAGAATTATTATTGTTAAGTGGTGAAATATAATATAGAATTATACACACGTCAATGTATAGAATAGATCGGATATATAGTGTGATTTGCTTATATATTGTTAAAAGGATAGTGATATTTTTTTCATATATAAATATCATATTTAGTTGTAACATGATTACAAAAGATCACTTGAAAAAATTTTGTTTCATCTTCGAAATTCAAGGTATGGTAATATTTTTCCCTCCTAATCCTTTTTACTTACAGGTCCAATGACAATGTCATAGTTGTGATTCGAAACATGTTAAACCAATGCTACTCATTTTTCAAAATTTATTTAAAATACCCTTTCGTTAAATCTATTTCTCGAAATTTATTTAAAATATCCTCACATTAAATGTAGTATGCTTGTAAAATTGTAAAATGTAGTTAGCATTTTACTTGAGAGAGAATGAATAATCCATAAAAAATTGATTTACAATGTCTTAAACAAAACCCTAATAAATAAAATATGTATATATAATTAAGGGCAAATTAGGGTTTGTGGGAATGCTATTTTGAATTATATATATTACATTATAACATGTATGTTTAAGATGATATGTGTTTATGCGTTTACTTATATTTTCATTTACTTGTACACAAAAGATTTCATTTGAAATAAATTTTATATGTCCTATATAATATAGTTGTGTGTGTGTGGATAATATAAATTGTTTTACAATTCCTTTCTTGTCTCTCTTAACTCTTTTATAAGCTTAGAAGTTTTCTTTACACCTTTCACACATTTAACTTCTTTTATTTTTTTTACATCATCATATTAATTTTTGATTCTATAGGCAATACAATTCCCTCATTATCAATAGCACCTCATGCACCTCCTTCACTACTTAAGCTTTAGTTCTCATAAATTTGTCTATTAACTCGTACTATTTATTCACAAGTCAATTATATAAAAAATCTCCTTACTTATTTTTAATTTTTTATATTGAGTATGCTTTGACTTTCATTTATTACAATATGCTTAACATCTTTTTTAAAATTAAGGCATTAAGTTGATCAAAATTGAATAAAAAATATACTTTTTAACAAGTTTAACTTAAACATTTTATCAAAAATTAAAACCTTATTTTGGAGGCTTATTGAACTCCTTCATAAACTCCTCTTTAAATCCAATTATCACTTCCACATGTTTATCCTCCCATCTAATGATTTTAATTAGTTGATGGGCAAGTGTAAACTCAACCTTCCTTATTTTTATTCGTGTAGCAAATTAAAATTCTAATGAAAGAAATGTTTATTTAATTTATTAAATCATAAAGATAATATGTTTAAATAAAGGTTTCAATTAAGTTTAATCATTAATTACTACTCATTGTTCAAGTCAACCAGCAAAACGCTGAAAAATAACAATTTTATTGCAGTTGGCTTGTTTTAGGATATTTGTGATTTTGTCATGTGATAGTTTTCAAACATGAATTATTTACATGTGTATAGTCACATCTTTTACAGATGTTCATCTCTTAGTGGTCAGTTTACCTATGTGATAGGATCTCTTGTGTATGCACAAGTAAAAATACTAATACATACGGCTATTCTTAGCTATGCAATCTTAACCTTAGAAATAGAGTGCATCTTTTTATTTCTAACATAGTTTAATGTAAAATATTATAATATATATATTACAATAAATTAAAATCATATTATTAATTTTTAAGTTAATTTATTAATTATAAATTTAAATATTTTAATTTTTATTTTAATAGTGGGTCTTTAATGTTCAAATGTAAATCCCATTGTTAACTTAAATATTAAAATTAAAATTAAATTTATAAATTTACATCTCAGTTGCTTTTGGTTCTTAAGAGGGCATTACAATTCAATGAATGGTTTTCGTTTTGGTCCTTGTCATTCAATTGTAGCGCCCTCCTATACTTCTGGTTCTTTGTCTCCTTTGTTATCGCTCATTGCTCGAGGATTGCTAACAAAGGAATGTTGGTCTCCCAAGCCTTCCCACCCCTTGGTGGGTGTGCTTTGGCTAGAGGTGTTGTTGGTGCCATCTCTAGTAGGTCTTTTGGTGGTTATGTGAATCCTGTCGTTGGTGCACATCATGGCATATTCTTCAACAAATTTGGTATTTTGAAACTTCTAGTTATTCTAATGATCCTACCCATATCTAATTATCATGTCTCTTGACTACCACTCAACTGACAATGTGGTCCATCCCTTCACTACGACTTCAAGTGCTTGGGTTCCACACAATGATGTTGTACCTAAGAATCCCTCATGTTTCAATTTTATAAGCCACTTGAATACTCACTAGAGGACAAAAACTTTCAATAGTCATATACTGTTTTTGTAAACAAGTACACATAACATATACATACACACTTACACATACGTATCCTTAAGTGAATGTGTTTATACATGCTAACATGTATTTTTTAAATTTTTTTAGTTAGATGGCTATTGAAATTGTACATTTTTCTGATGAAGTGCAAGAGTTAAACAAGATACATGTTAGCCAAGTTGTTTAGAAGGTATACATGGCTGAACATGTGATTGACTTGTGATTCCCAAAGCAAATATACACATGGCTAATGCAAAACTAGATCATATTAGTGGTAATAAATTTGGATAGTTTAAAGGCACAAAAACACTTCTATTTATCCTAGCATTCAACAAGTGTCATTAACCTTTGAGTGTCCTCAATGGACATTCTGCTCCATCTTCAAGCAGTCTCTCTCAAGCACCATCTTTTGTTTCTTATGTCACATTTTGTTCTCTGATACCTTCATAAATCACTTCTTTTCCCATTCAAGTTTTCAATGGGCCTGGCACGAAGCATGCACATATGAAATATTAACAATTCAAATTTATAAATATGTTAGTTTTGAATGCACCTTCTTCTTTTTTTATAGTTGCTTCAGCAAATGTGGTGGCAAATAGATTTATTTGTAAGGGGCTTGACTTTAGCAATAGACAAGATTGGAGGTGGCTTTTGCATGTCTTTGCCCTTTCTTGCTTTTTTGGCATCACATTTGTAAGGAGCAGTGTGATTGATTGCATGGGAGAAATATTTTGTGGCTCGTGCCAGGTTATTAGTTTCTCTTTACCCTCCTCTCCTATGCCATTCTCAGGGGTTGACTGAACATCATTCTCATCTTGCCTAATTGTGCATACTAGACATAAGGATGAAAAATGAACATCCTCAAAGTTCTCATGTTCACAATCAATTTTCTAATGTTCAACAATCATGCATCAATGACATAATAATTTAAACCATTCAAAATGCAACAAGTTTTTTACTTCTCCATCACCATCAGTGTGTTCATGATTTATTTAAATTAGGTTTTTTCTCATCTTCAACCTATACGTTTGAACACCCAAAAGGTATATCATGAAATCTGTAAATCAATTCACCACAAGGGGCAGTTGTGAGCACGCATTTGAAATATTAAAAGCAAAAATAATTGTATCAACCCCTAAGCAATTCATCAAGTTAGGAGAACCAAGGGCACACCTCATTGAACATCTATTCCACTATCGTGATGTCGTGCTATGTCCTTATATATGAGGCCATATCCCGTGTTTACCTGAAGGGCCTTTACTTTGGTGTAGTTCTGCTGATGTGTGTACCACCGATCACGCATTTGCTTTGCATCCAACCCTAGTCACCCCTTACTCTCCAAACATTTGCAAATGCTACTGTTTATGTGAACCCACCTGTTTTTTGATCATCTCTTGTTAAATGCACACCCTTTACCTCTTTTTTTTTCTGTGACATCTACCATTTCAATTTACTTTGAATGAAACACACCCTAGAAACATAAACAAATTAAATGGGTTTTATAAAAGATAATAAAATAAATATATATAATTTAAGTATTTTATTATCTCTTTTTAAAATTTAAATTATTGAATTTATCGTTGATCTTTACCATCTTGAAAACTGCAAAACCTATTCATTTCCCAAATACGCGCCGTGTATTTTGTTAAATCCACGGACCATATTTGACCGCCTAATAATGTAACTAACTTAAATTTAAAGGTGACCCTTAAGGGTGAAAGTGATTTTGACCGATAAATCTTAACCCTAAACGATAAAAGAGGGAAACAGAGCATGCTTGGCCATGGCAAGCCTGCAAAGCGCCGCAGTGAGCCCAGTGGTACGCATTCAAAGAAACAAATGCGCGATTTTTTGTTGTTCTGCGGCGTCCTCGGTAGCAAACCCAGGGGCTGCATTCCCAGAGAGGGAGAGAATCAAACAGAATATCAAGAAGAAGATTGCCGGTATTGATCAGACCACTCTCTTAGATCCATGGCTGCTCGCTGATCCGAACAGCCGTTTTGCCGAGTACAATGGCATTCAAGTGCATTACAAGATCTCCAGTGATTCACGGACCTCCAGGTATAACGTGTATATAAATGTTAATGCATACACACGGTTTGAGTATAACTAAATCCACATCCGAATCCGATACTATATAAATATATATGCGTGTGTGACCATGTACATACATAATTGACACATGATATATCTCTATATACAACTATACAATACACAACATGCACACATTATAAGTGTCCTTGTAAGCTTCAAAGTAGTTGTAAATAGCAGGCAATAAGACGTCAAGAATATATTGTTTATTGAATGTTTGTGATATATAAACTTGTCGTGTGTGTGTGTGTACCACACACATACAGAACACATCAGATATCAAATATGTACACTACAATAAGCAATTATATTTTGAACAGTGCAGCATATCCGATGATACTTTTACATGGTTTTGGAGCTTCAGTCTTCTCATGGGAGCGTATAATGGAACCCCTCTCGAGGCTTTTATCTACAACAGTGGTTGCATTTGACAGGCCAGGTTTCGGACTAACCTCTAGACTCGTACCGAATACGGGTGAGGAAAACCCGTACAGCTTGGACTTCTCTGCTGCTATCAGTCTGGGTTTTATTAATTTCCTCAAAGCAGACAAGGCTATACTTATCGGGTACTCTCTCTCTCTCTCTCACACACACACACACACACACACACGAGCTGTAACAGCATATAGACAACCTTTACAATTCGTCTCTCACATGTATATATACGAGATATACAGGTATAGATTGACGTAAATGAACCGATTAAACAACCTTTATTAATAATTTATTTTATCATAATATCTGTGTGTTTATGCTGTAAGTCATAGATAATGCACATATGTGTATATGCTGCATATATATATATATATATATATATATATATATATATATTCATATTTATACAATGCAGACATTCAGCAGGATGCATTGTAGCAGCTGATGCATACTTCAGATGTCCAGATCGAATCGCGGCAATCATAATGCTTGCACCCGCTATAGCAGCTCCACTATTTGTTAAAAACAGAAAGCCTCGAATATTTCCAAACAGGACACTCCAGAATCTTCACAACCCACAGGGAACGCTGTTCTTAGCTTTATTGCGACCCTCTTCCTCAGACTTCGGTTTGTGCTCGTTAGTATATGCTCCGAGTTTGTGAAACTTGCTCGGAATATTAGAATTTTTGCTATTGCGCTTTATTGCAAGTTGTTATCTGCCGCACTCAGGTCGCGCCTTGCTATTTCCATGGTATGTATAATATTTTTATTTACATATTTGTTCTGGTTAAATTTATAGTTTATTGAGGATATTTATATATATATATATATATATATATATTATATATTTGTTACTTATCAGTTTTGATGCAATAAACAGATTCAATGGGTAATGGATAAATATGCAGACAAGGTGGTTAAATGCCTGGTATGATCCAGAGAAGGCTGATAATTATGTTATTCAAGGCTACAAGAAGGTAAATGGTAACAATAGTTATAATAATATATTAACAGTTATTTATTCATTTATTAACTTGACGGTTTTTATTAGCCTTTAGGATGTAGCATTGGGATAGAGCACTGCTAGAATATGTAATTGCACTCGTTGCCAGTAGGAACGAAGGAAAAAGAAGGTGACAAACTTCCAGAAATATCGTGTCCAGGTTTTTATATTTAATTAATTAGGCATTATATAATAAATAACTATTATATTCAAATTTCTAATTATATTTAATTAATTTTGATATTGAAAGCTAGTAAATACAATGTCTTACATACAGTGCTTGTTGTAACCGGGGACACGGATCGTCTTGTTCCGGGATGGAATGCAGAGAGGTTAGCAAAGGTTTTTCCAAAGTCGAAGTTTCACATGATTAAACAATGTGGACATTTACCACACGAAGAAAAACCTGAGGAGGTAATCAAGACCATCAAAGAATTTATTTCAGCAATATGAGGTAAGTGAATATATATGTTAACAATATATTTTATATGTTTAATTAAAATGTCAATGCCTATACATATACTATTTAATGGAAGTTGAATTTGTATAAATTCTGTATATTAGGACTCAGCAAAAACTGATATTAGTCAAATATATAATTATTAGTTTTATTTATGTTTAATATATTGAGTTCCTTTCGGCACGTAAAGAGCTTGGATTACCTTTTGCAAGAATATATATTTCGGACGTCCCTATCAAGCTTGAAAGATATGGATGACTTGTCCACTGCGTGAGCGAATATCCCTGGGGAATATTCCTGGAACAGTGTTCAAAAACTTGACTTGAATCCTGGAACATAGTGATTCCATTCAATTCTTCACACGGAAGCATTTTATGTACACATCGGTGTGTTCCCTCTATCCAAATTCATGTACATGTACTTAGTCGTGTGCGTATGTGTGTTTATGTGTAGTACGTTCATAGTTAAGTTTGATTTTGCTACTACAGCTTGCTATTTAGTTCTATTCGAGTTGCATATCTTTATCTCTCTCCAACCATTCAAAAGCTCACACACACACGCACACACATAAACCTTCTAGAAAAGAAGATAAATCAACGAACTTGGTACAACCTACACAACAATTCAACAATGACCACCCATGTCCATATGTCAACTTCACAAGATTTAATCAAATAATTAGCAAGTTAGTTTAATTCTTTAATCCTTACTCCAGCTAGGAGAGCAATACAATGGCCACCATAACTGCAGCAGCACCTGTTGATTGCTCTAATTAAGCTCCTAATTCAAACTTTTGCATGTCACATATTCAGTGTGAGCTTGTGGTCATCTGTCATCACCCACATATATTAAAGTATTTCACCCTTTTTATGATTTGCCCTTATAATGCCCTTTCCTTCCTTCAGCTTTTAACAAGTAAACTGCCCAAATGTGACCTGTGTGGAGTGCCCTTTCTCCTCTTTGCTGCCCTTAAGTGAACCTCTTGGGGCGGTGTGGATGGCAATATCTCCATGTATTTCCCCTCACTAACCACCAGTTCACAGTTCTCTGCAGTTTTGTTCTCGCCTGTAACAAAGGAAGAAATCCTGGCCTTCTTCGGAGACCTTGATTTCCTGTGCGATCCGTGCTCTGGGTATACGCGATGGTTCACATTCCTGACTTGAGATTTCGAATGTACCATGAATGTCAGCTCGTTGTCAGTACTCTTGCTTATACCTTGCAACTGTTTGAAGAAGATTAATAACTTTACTGTCACACACATATATTACCTTGCAGCCAAGCGAGCAATATCTGTAGTTGTCATTGAGGCTCCTCTCGCAGATTTCACATGTCTTGGTGACGCCTTTAGCGAGCTTGTTCTGGGGTCTTCCATTAAGGAAACACGACTCGAGCACTGTTTATTATGTATGACTGAACCCCGCCCAAATCGAGCACCTTCTGTATCTCAGATACTCGAATCACATCGTGGTAGGACGATCTCCGGATCTAGAACGAGCCACAGAAAATTCAGAGTGGAAAATGCTCGACATTTGTTGATAATGCAATGTGAATTCAAAATTTGAATTCAAATTCAAACTTGAAGCACATTACCTGCACAATGTGGTGGTTCTTGTGTGTGAATGTGCAGCCGAAGCAGAGGGGATCGGACATGCAATCGAGACAGAAGAGGTTGCGCTCGACCCTTGCAACAGAAGCCTCTGTGGAGGAGCTGTGATTGTTACATGGCTCGAAGAACTTTGTAGAAATGAGGGGCTTGAGCCAAGGAGGACAAATTGGATACTTACTGTGCTGAATTACCTGTAAAACACACCACAATTACCTCTAAAAACACCACACATTGCAACAATTTAAGCTTCACTCACCATCTTGTGCTGTAAAAGCTTCACAACAGAGACAATGCAGCACACAATTTACTTGAAACGAATTAGGACATTGAATTGGGGCAATGCCTTAGGATCTGGGAAGAGCTGGCACGCACTAATTGATACACTGGATGCTCAGCTGTTCTTTCTTCGTGGGCACAGCCGTGCGAATCAAGAGCACGAAATGCAAGTCTTGTGCTGCAAGGAATGCCCCGATTCCCCGGGAAAAACAATTCATAGGAAACTCGCAGTCGAGTGGTTTCTAAGATTTCTATACTGTGAATTCCAGAATTCACTCACATGTATACACCGCACAGTTAAAAAACCATGTCCGCTATCTCTCTTGCATTGATCAGAATATGTATGAATTGTGCAACAATATAAGAGAAAAACGACAGTATTCCAAACACTTATGAAGAAAGGAAGTGCGTACTGGTTGTGTAGTTGAATGGAACAAATGGTATTTACTGCCTTAGAAACTAACGGTCTAGGTGGAGAATAGATCCTACGGCTGAGATCTCTCCTGGTCAAATGCGAAGGTAGGAGATTACCGGGAAACCTGATGACGTGGAAAAATGATGCTGACGTGGTCGGTTACGTGGGCCAGTCACGCGTGCGCATTATGGGTCCCAAATTATTGGCTACCCGGTTCAATATACAATGTTTTACTGGCTATCCTTACATATCAAAATACATTCACTCACTCTAGTGGATATGGAGAGTATATAAAACCAATAGTAAAAACGTGGATATGATGGAGCTTATAAATATAATTAATTAATAAATAAATATAATTAATCTGCATTAATGTTAAAGTTGATAGGGGCAACTTTGGGTGATGTACATAGCTAGGCCGGTCGGGATAGATTCTTGCAGAAGGAGCTAAGTGTATACGGTGAAATATTTGATTTGATTTCCTAAGGTTAACAAGGTTTAATTAAGTCAAAAAACTTTGGTGACCATATCATATAGATTCTCAATATAAATACATACACCAAACATGTATATATGGTACACATATAATGTGGTCGTTGATAGCCACTCAACCTACTTGATGCTCGCAAGTTTGACAAATAAGAGAGCTGGATCCATATAATCATAATAACGATTTAATTATCTAATTACAGTTGTTTTAGAACATTTTTAAAGATTAAGATTCGTGTTGCCATAATGAATCTCCACAAAGTGTTCACTACACTACATACTTATCAAAAGAGAAGCCAGCTGCTTTTCAGAATTTTGTATATGCTCCATGATTGTTTTGTTTCAATGGTTTGACTCTGTTAAATTAATGCTTATTATATCATGTTTGATCAGCTTGTAATATAATATATCTATGTATAGATATGGTTTCATCAAACCAAATCCATAACATGCACTTGCTTTTATCTACTTTACTATAAGTAAACCTTGCAAAAATTACACAATTTCCAAGACATGCAAGTTGCAACAAAGTAAAAGCTACTATTCATTGATAAATGATAGGTAAACAAGATAATCTCCGCTATATATGCATGTAATATAGTTAATTAATTAAATAAAGGATACATCCTATGGTATGAAATTTATTAATAACACGAATATACATATATACACATTAAAGGTCATGATTCCACACAATGGTACCTATGTCATGCAGAAGAAAAGGGGAGGCACGCAAGCACGTATATGGTACATAGTCAAGTATAATATAGGTCATTTAGGTAGGTACTAAAATGACAAGAATAAGCACCAAGTTAAACCTTATCACTATAATGTATATTATATATATAGCGGAATAATGTATAATAAAAGAAGTATAATGTATATGATAGAGGCACCTTATAAGGTTAGGCCCACGACTTGTAAACATCACACTCCACAAAGAATGCACATCTCATCAGAAAAGAAGGGGGCCATATTGTTGCTTCATGATAATGCTTCGCAATGGTCGAGAGAAATGTGTGACAAATATTGGCAAATTGACCTCTTCGGCGCCTAGTGGTGCTGGTGTTTTTAGTAATAAATATGTGTGTATATATACTCCAAGGTTCGTCAAGTTTTTGTATAGAAGCCATATTTGTCAAGTTATATAGTTATATAAATATTTAAAATATAAATGCAGATATTTTAAGTTTGTATAGTTCCTTACGTTCCACCATATTCACTAGTATAGAAATGAGCCTTAGATAATGCACACAACACATTATTCCACGTTGGATAAGATGTAAAGTAGAAAGAAAAAATATAATCTAAACTTTTGACAATCGAGCTTGTCAACGATAGCCCTCGTAATATTTTGATATAAACGAACAATTCTTTTTCAAAATTGGAATGCCAAGTTTAAACTTAGAACCAATTAAAATATATAGATATACATAAATGCTTACGTATTGTAAACTCTATTCCTTGAATTTCCACCATAGAAGACTTCATATAGAGAGGTTAGGCATTGGAATGTGACAATTATCTCTCTCTAGCACACACATTCGTTGTTGTGTGTGTCTATATATATATAGAGAGAGAGAGAGACACTATTCATTCGGTATATAATGATAAATGGTATAATAATATATATCACCAAACAATATTACAAGTTTGTGTGTTATTAAACTGATTAATGATAAATTTAACTCAAGACCAATTTGAACATTTTCAAAACTATTTGAATAATTAAGTGTTATATAATATTAAAGGGTCAATTGATTTTTCATATATATATATATATATATAAACACACACACACACACACACACACACGAGAGCTATACATATAAAGAGGGGCTTGTGATATCTTTAGCAAAAAAGAACCTTCATTTACTACATGACAATTTTATCGAAGTACTTGGTGGAACCACTCCATCAAACCCTTCAGTCAATACAACTCTATTAACAGATAAATAAAATTACCATCCACCATAGCTCTCTTCATATCAAGATAAACAAGCACCTTGGACACACTCCGCATTCCACTAACAACCACCTTGCAACCGGCACGTGGTTCCTCTTCATACGATTCAATCCATTCTCCAATATAGAACCTCGTTAAACTTACCATGTAGGCATATGGGTATCTCTTCGTGGCTAATTAATTCCTTAAGTAGCCCTTCCGTTTTCACCATCTTCATAGAATGCACTTGATTCGCCCTTACATGCTGTTAAGACATAAACTGATGCCCCATTGTAACGGAGATAGGGTTTAGGTTCTATGGCCACATTTCTTGCTCTCCAATGCTACGTGTGCTGTATGTTCCTTCTGAACATGGTATTGGAGCCGCTTCTGATTTGGGTAGGGAGTAATATGTAATGTAGCCTAGTGGGGAGGATTGGCAAAAACCGGCTTCGTACAACGGGCTTTTCGCATATTCCCGAATATCCAGAATATTCTGTCAAATAAACGGGAATATTCTAGAATATTCTGCCAAGTAGATTATCTTTAACTTTCAATATAAAATGCCGACCAACAAGTGAAAAACGCTAATTATTTGCCGACTAGACTTTACTATACCGACTAAACTTAAAAGTCGCAGGTTCGACATTGCGCTTGCAATCAACCAATAACCGATGCACTTCTGCTGGAGTAAGGGTCCGCCTCTGTAAGAAGTAAGTAATCGTTGGGTCCAATCCAAGAACATGAGTGTACACAAAATACATGTGTTGGCAGGGGCTCCAGTTCTTGGCTTTCTGAAAAGTTGCACAAGTGCATGACGGAACAGCAGAAATTGTTACCTTAGCAGATTGCATGCCTGCAGAGACAATGAAGGCCTCAGTCTTCCCTCTTTGAACCACCTCCACGTTGTTGATCCGACCTTGAAGAATCTTTGCCTGGTTGTAATGTTTCTCATGTTCCTTGGACATTCTTGTTGGTGTTCGCACACTCCGTCCATGGTATGTTGGTACTCTATGTGCTCCCTCTCCTCTTGGTGGTGATGGTGTTCGATCCATTCGGCTACTACTGTCGTCTACCATTTCTTCAAATCCCTCCAACTTGAATCCTGCTTTCAGAAGAGCTTCAACCTCATTTGCATTCAAGTTTGTTCCTTTTTGAACTGGCCAAACCTCTGGAACTTCTGGAATACTCTCAGGAGGAATCCCTGCATATGGTCGTCTGAAGCAACAAGAATCGCGTGGGCAGAACCATAACATCTGATGAGTGAACTCAATGTTCCCAAATGCATTTGTATATTGCCGTCTACCGTGAAATCCTGGTGCCGGTACACGATGTGGATATCCTATGGGTCTGCCACACTTGCTGTTACCGTCCTGAGTGAGACCTAGACATTTCACCTGACTTGCCTCCCCAATGCGTCTGATGGCCCACTGAGTCATCAACGTCTCTCTTTCAGTGACATTGACATCTTGAAACTTGAGTTTTTTCCTGCGTGCATTTGGGATGACTTGTTCTGCATATTGTGTGTCATGTCTATGTGTACGAAGTGCATCAATCCCATGGTCCCCAGTTGACGGTTGACGAACGGTTCGAACACGAACATTTGTTGTAGAGGCAAACTCTGGACTTGCAAGATGCTCTTCATCACTAACAAGATTTGCAAAAGTTGTTGGAGACACTGATTTTCCCGCTGAAAGTTTCTGCTGTGCACGTTTCAGAAGAGTTTCCATGGAAGGACCTGTGCCTGAATATCTCCCTTCAAATGATGCCTTGACCTTTGCACTTTGGAAAACAGCATCTGTTAAATCTAACATTGTTGCCTCCAACAAAGGAACACGCTTCGTCAGCCTTGCTCTTCGTGCTCTTGCATGAACAACTTCGGAGTTGTTAGTGGTAGGCACATTCGCAACACCATCTTCTGTCAAGTCAATTATCTCTGTCATGGAAATATGATCTTCATGTCTTGCCCACCATGACAGCCATGTTTGCAAAGCGCTAACGTTACTGGACCTGCCTTCCCAAAATGACTCCAACATTACTCGTCGTTCCAACTTATCTTGGTTGGTTAGTGCTGCAGGCCATGAGCGTGCAAGGTTCATGTGCTCCTCCCTGTGTTCCTCAAGTATCCACTTCTTTGTAACTTGACGCACTGACTGCATGTAATGGAACAAACAACTCCTTTCTCTTCCTTCATCTTTGACCCATTGTTGAAAACTTGACGCAATGCTAACCAAATTGCACCTGACTCATCTGACATGAACCCCGCAAAGTTCACATTATGAAGTCCTTGCTTGCTGCACACTTGAAGCATAGTGTTCAAAAATTTGATCACCGCCACACTATCCTCCCTGATCATGTCACCATAAGCAAGTGTCACCATCGACCTTAAACTACACAAACATAAGTGCATTATATTAGTAAGTATTTTAAAACATAGATATGTTAATACTTACAATGGATCATAGAGATGTATTCCCAGTGTACACCAATCATCAATACGATATGTGTGGTCTAGCACCACCCACTGCTGTTCGAGATCACCTCCAGATTGACACCTTCTAATGTAGTCTATTCCGGATCCTGGGCCGGCAACCGTCATTTTGAAGATTAAAGGCTGCTCTTCAGCTCCGTTGAGGTCCATTCCGGGTATGTGGATAACATGTATGAATGGGATTGATAGCTTCTTCTTTAACTGCAGAAGTCCTTCGTAACCTTCTTTGAAACGAGTGTCTCTTGTTCTAGCCTGAGATATCCATTCTCTTGTTCTACAGTGGAAAGGTTAAGCATCTCCAAAAGGAAATAATAATTTTTTTGCTTACCGGCGGTGATTTGTGAGTGGTAGTAGATCTGACAGAACCTTGTCGTATGATACATCTCCAGAATCTGTTACCAGTTTTTCCAAAATTATATTGCGTGCTGCTTGAAACTCTATGACACGTTGATTAGTTCTTGGGGTTGCAGCGACTGCTTTGTTGATTGTCTCCTTAGCTCTGTCTTTAGAGACCATGGATTCGGGTGGTCTACGTGGGTGTTGATGTTCTCCAAGATGGATGAAAAGCCTCGTGCATGTGATATCATCTGGAATTATGTAATATGCAACAACGGAGCATGTCTGCACTAGAAGGGGCTCATTGTTGCAATGCACACACTTCATTCCAAGCACTCTACCATCTGAAGATAACTGGACTTTATCAATGGTGCCCTTAAATTGGCAGTCATTTGCTTTTACTTGAAGCTGATGAACGGACATGTTTCCTTTACGCATTTCATGTGGCCAATACATGAACTGCGACTAACACGAGCTGGAACATTCCAATGTGTTGTGCAGCGTTGAGTCCAGTAATCACACCCATCCTTCCTATTCATCCCTTTGTACTTGTCCTTCATTGTTTCGTGTGCTGGCAACTCGTAAATCACATTTCCGTTGCAATCTTCTGGGACCTCAGCAACTTGCTGAATCGATGACGAGACCACCAGTTGCTTCCCAATCCTACATCTCTGACTATTGCGAAGTATTGTTACCATAGAATTGTCCCGATCTGTTGTCTCCAACCGGAATAGCGGTCCTTTGGAAGGAAGAAGTGTGTAATACACAAAACTGCTAGCTCTTGCCCCTTCTGGTTCTACCTCAACATTCGCAGCATCTCCACCAACAACAGACATCAAATGCAGCACTTTAAAAGATTGCCAAGGTGGAATGTCAAATGCAGACCTGAGATCTGTTTCAAAGACAAATGCAATACCATCTTCATCTGCAGGGAAGTCCTTGTCAACACCATTGTAGCTGATTCTTGCCATGTAGCAAAAATGGAACAAACAAAAGTTAAAATTCAAAGACAATGAACATATTACACACGATGGTTAATGTGTTTGTTAGTCGTGAGGCAATCATTTCATTGACAAATATTAAAAATAATATTAATTGCGTGCGTCTGGGTAGAAGAGTGAAATTAATTTACTGCGTCTGGGTAGGTTTTTTGTAAATTAAAAAGTTTTACTATGTACAAGTGGCGATCATGCATGCAATATGTTTACAGAAATTAGGTTGGTTTTTAATTGATTTAGGGCGGCTAGGGTTTTGCAATTTAGGCGCTAGGCAGCAGGGCGGCTAGGTTTTCGTGGAGCAGGGGCTCATTTGGGGGCATAGCATGATCTGCTCATGATCTCTTCATGATCTGTTCATCTTTTTACATCTCTTCACAGTTGCAAGAAATCCGAGTCGGCCTGCCGACTCATACTGACTTCATTGTCCGCCCAGTCGGCAGGCCGACTGGGGTGGACTGTTCCAGATCCAGTCAACATTTTGATCGGGATTGACTGTTCCAGCCCCAGTCAGCATTTTGACTAGGGTTGACTGTTTCTAGTCCCACCTAGCATTTTGACTGGGCCTCGCTTCGTTCCCAGTCCCAGACTGGGCCTCCCTTTGTTGCCAGTCCCAGTCGCATGCCGACTGGGACTCCCTTTGATGCCAGTCCCAGTCGGCATGCCGACTGGGCCTCCCTTTGATGCCAGGCCCAGTCGGCATGCCGACTGGGACTTACAGCAACTGCTCTCTCAGTCGGCACGCCGACTGTGAGGCTAGTATGTTTTTTTTATTTTTTATTAAAATCTTTGAACATTTATTACAGTTTTTGTTAAACCTTATTGCTTTTGTAGATGCGCTCTTTACAATGTTTACAAGAAAAGAAGATGAAGGAGCCTACTGAGAGAGAAGCAGAAGCTAGAGCTGCAATTCAGAGAGGGCGTCGGGGTCGTGGGAGAGGAAGTAGGAAGCTGGCTGTGGTTCAGGAACAAGGACCTTCAAGTGATGCTCCAGTTGAACAGGCAAGCCAGCAGGACTGGTCAGGAGAGCAAGAGGATGTAGTTCAACCCCAACAAGAACAATCAGACTTTGTTGAAGAAGTTGAGGATGATGTCTTACCACAGGAGACACAGGAGCAGACAGAAGGCACACAAGCTTCATGCGCAGTGACTTTGTCAAGTGACGAAGAGGATGAACCCAAGGAACAAGAAGAGACGATGCAAAGCTGCTGGAGATTCAGAGGCTGCTAAGAAGAAGAAGAAGGGTAAAGCAGAAGTGCCAGATAATGAGGAAGTTTACAACATTGCAGCCAGCATGCATTCGGAGAGTGCAGTGCGTCTTTCTCGCGAAGATCACAATCCGAGAATATGGAGAGGCACCGGATGTCCCTATTTGCCGAATTTTGGGAAATGAACAGGTGCGGAGAGTCAATCCAGCGGATCTGGAATCTTTGACTAGGAGTTTCAAGAAGGTAGTTGGTTATTTGCACAACACCACTTAGTTCATCCTTCAAGTTGGGACCCCATGACAGATGCAGATCTGGCAGCATTGAGAAGCGATGAAGCGATGTATGCTTAGCATTTGGCTTTTGAGGAGGAGCTTCAGTCTGACATGTTCTGACAATGGGCACCAATGCTTTCGATGAAGAAGTTCATCTGTTGGGATGGTAATCACAGGCTAAAGGTGCTTCAGAAGCTGTACATAAAAGACACGGAAGATAAGAATCAATGGGCAGTGAGAGTGCGTTCAGGCTTCATCCGTGCTGGGGTCATGGATAATCTTCAGCTTGTGACAATGTTTCAGCAAATTAATAGGTAAACATAGTGACCTCTAGATCATAGGATTAACTAACTTCAAGATTTTCAAATATGCAGTTCCTCCGCAACGGCAGTGCAAACCACACTGCCACATTTCTGCTATCTGTGAAGACATGTTGCACCAGTGAGGAGGGCACAGCGAAGATCTTGGCCAGCTCAGTGACAAGGAACGAGATGACATAAGAAAGTGGAAGGAAAGTGCAACTGGACAACAAGCTTGGCATCCATCCGAATTTGATCTGTGCAAAGATTTTATTGAAGTACCACGTTTCACACTTATATTACTTAGTTGATTACGTCTGTGAATTACAGAGTGAGATTGAGGATGATCTTGAGAAGGCTGCAAGGGCATCCAAAGGCAACAAATACCAGGAGCAACAACAGGTCTACATTAAGCATGACAAGCGCATGATGAAGATCTTAGCCATCATTGATCCTGCATTGACAAAACCGGGTATCTGCGAGCTCGAGCTTTCAAGTCCAAGGCTCCAAGGTATATGAGATATTCTTTCGAATATTCTTGGGTATCTTGGAGACAAGCATACAAAATATTCTTGTACATTTGTTTTCTCTTTTTTAATATGATTATCGTTCGATCCTGCATTGGGTGAAGAGTGGTTCGACAAGGTGACCCAAATCACATGGAAACAATGCAGATGGATGGGGTTGGAAAAGCTGTACGCGCTTTCAAGGGCGAGAATTCCAAACGAGACGAGAATCATGTACTTCAATAAACTGGTACGTCTTGAACTGAAGAGAGAGCAAGAGACACTTGGATTGCCGGGTGTTCAGGATAAGAAGTGGATAAAGTGGTTTATTATCGATTTGTATTGGCGAGCGATCAAAGAGGAGGCAGTCCAGATTCTCACGGGACTCATCGAGGATGGCGAGTGGACCAGGCCGGTTACAGATTTCACGACTTGGTACGATGAAGTGCGGGTAAAATGCAAGAACGTGATGTTCCAGCCATTCCATGAGTGTGTGAAGTTCACTTACTCCATAGAGCTGAAAGAGTTCCTCGAACACGAAGAGACAACAAGAAGGATGATTTGGAGGTAAGGATGATCTTCTTGACAATGTTACATTCTGACACTACTATGTTCATTACAGGTATGTCGCAGCGAGAAAGGTGCCTCACACACAGACTATGGTATTCTGGTCAGATTACATGGAAGCACCACACATGTGGTCGAAGACAAGATCTGGCCTGACAGAGTTCGAACGTGTAAACGTACCGTTCTGGCTTGATTATCCACCTGGGCAACCACCAACATGGGAGAAGGATCTCTACAATGAACACTCAAAAGATCTCCCATGCATCTCATGGGATCCGGCAGAGTCGACTTCATTAAGAAGACAAAGGCCAAGGCAAAGCGGCGTCAGCCTGTGCAGCAGTCAAAGAAGAAACTCAGATACAGTAGCTGGCACCTCCACTACTCGCGACCCAGCTGCCTTATTCAATTTATCTAAAGTGCTACCATCGCAGGGAACCATGGACATTAAGGATGACTTGGTCACATTCGTCCCTTCACTTGCTACAACTCGAGGTGATAATTTCTTGGCGATTGATGACATTGAGGAGATGCAACAGGCCGTGCTCACGGATGAGAAGGAAGAGGAGTTCCTGCCGCTAGACTGGTTCCTTATAGAAAAGTTCAGACACAGGTGGCCAGGTACCATACAGCTGACAGCCAGACTCGCTACCAGCATATTGCGGGAGAATATGGTTTCAACTTGGTGATCTTCGACCTTCCAAATGGGACCGTGCCAGGAAATACAACGAGTGATACGCCATACCTCTACCTTGATCCAGTGAAGTTTGATGAAGCACTCCAGTTTGCAGGTATGCATATGGTTGCAAATGGTTGGTTGGTTGTGTTTGCTGCAGCAAACACCTAGGATCAAGTTGTCCAAGCTGCAAGTGGTGGACCTTCAACTTGCTGCAACGTACTACATCTACAGAGGGCGTGGTTGGGGCTACTGCAACAAGATGAAGGTACTTTTTCTTTATTCATGAAGTTCATTAATGATTTTTGATGTTTTAACAGGAGGCATCCTACTCCTTCTTGTCTTCCAAGATGCATCTAGAGGATTGCGTGATAATCCGCTGCGTTTGTCATCAACAATTCTTGTTTGATAATCCTGAGCGGTTCCAAGAACCATGTAGGCATTTCATTTCAACAATTTAAGTATTTACCATTATCTTCACATGCAGGATGGACTACCAACCGAAGAGCACTCGATTGATGCAGCTCGTGATAGAACGACTCACCCGGCCAGGTGATCTTATCTGGGATATAGGCAGTGGTACGGGGTCCTCAATGCTTGCAGCTATCGATTGGGGAGAAACATTGTTGGGACTGAGAAGAACCCTAAGCTCGGGAGAATTGCTATGAACAGGATTAAAGAGAACATCCAGCTAGAGAAAATCCCAACCCAAGCAATAGCGACGTCAAGTAGGACTGGTGGTTCACGAATTGCAGCATTGTCAATCGTAAAGAAGTGACAAGTGTTGAATGTACTCTTTGGTGTTGAAATAAACTTTAATAATACAGTATAAACATGGCTATGATTTAAATTTTTTGTTGTTAATTGCCGACTGAGCCAAAATCCTAAAATTCTAAGAATATTTAGGATATCTAAGAATTTCTAGTAGATTCTTTAGAATATTCCGGTCAAGCTCGGAAGCCCGGAAGCCCGGAACCCTCTTTTTGTCGGGACTCCCTGGGAGGCTATGGCCGAATCTGGTGAGGATTTCTCTGGAAGCTCATGTGGGAGCAAGCCCTTTGTGTTCAAGGGGCAAAATTTTTCTGCTGTGGAATAACTTGATGGAGACCCGACTGCATGTCAAAGAAGTTTTTGGGCTCGTCCATGGGACTAACCTGGAGCCGTCAGAGGGCAACTCCAATGAGACCCTTAGAATCCACTAGGAGTGGAAAGTGCGGTTGAGCACGCTGTGGGTTGCATCTGCACTTACCTCAACTCGGGGATTATGCTCAAGGTGGATACTGCCCCTGCTGAAGTTTGGAAGTGGCTGTCAGACACCTATGGAAAAAGACTGACATGGAAGTCATGCGGATCCACTTGGAGCTTAAGGCTTTGTCTACGAAGATGGAGATATGCAAGAGCTGCGAACAAGTTGAGTCGGCTCTTTGCTGAACTTGCTGCCCAAGGGGACGAGCATATCATCTCGGATTCCATGCAAAAGGTGAAGCTCTACCGGTCCCTCCCTGCTTAATGGGGCAGGAATGTCGAGGCTCTCAATTTGGACAATCTCACATTTGAAATGGCAGTGGCCAAGCTTGTGGCCATAGCCTTGCTCCACAAGGGAAGGCCAAAAACCAATGTTTGCATGAAGTCATGTATGTCAAACGACGGTTCCCAAGCATGAGTTACCGGGTATGATGCTGTTGCACCCTTGCTGCCTCTGTCAACCACGATCTAAAAACCAGGAAGAGAGCAGGATTCCAAGAACAGGAAGCTTGACTCAGGAACAGGGACCGAGAGCAGGACGAACTAGGAACAGGAACAGGACAGATCCAGGAGCAAGACAGGATCAGGATAGGATCCGGGAGCAAGACAGGATCCAAGAATAAGACAGAAACAAGACAGGATCCGGAACAAGACAGGAGCAGGAAGCAGGACAGGAAACAAGAGCGAGACAAGAGCAGACAGGAAACAGGACAAGAACAATACAAGACGAGATTGATCGTAGTAAGACTGGTGTTGATAGTAACTGTTAACAACAATTAGGTCGGAGCTTTTTATGCTCACAACTCCAAGAGCTAATCTAGGCATGAGTGCTAAAAGTGGTTGCATGCATGCAAAGTGACTGCATGCATGCAGGCTAAGATGAGTCCACATGTCCCTTATCCCTAAGAACATATCCTGTGGCATATCCTATAGGAACATCCTGCAACTGTATCCTATGTCCGAATCTTGGTAGGATATCCTGTAGGAAAGTCCTGCAACCCATCCTGTATCCGGAATCCTGTATCCTATATCGGGTCGTGACAGCACCTCCTCCCTAAGGACGAGTTCCACGTCTTGGGATCTGGTTTAGCAGGATAATGCCGATGGAAGCA
>PUQB01000192.1:36166-89423 GCA_003024785.1 Selaginella tamariscina
GAGTTCATGCATGGTAGTGGTAAGAACTCGGAGAGGAGAAGGAGGGAGCTGTGACTGAAAAAGAGGAAGGATCTTGGGGGATGGAACAGAGGCAGGTAACAGAAAGAGGTAGGATTGGAAAAAACCTGTGTGGTTGTTGATGAGTGTACAGGATTGGAAGAATCCTTACAGGAGTCCGTGGTTGCCACAGAGTGGAAAAGCCTGCGAATGTGCTGACGAAATCAACAGGAGGTGGATCCTATTGAGGAGGAACTTTCGACACTACAGGATTGGAAAAACCCTTGTACAGGACACGCAAACTTACAGGAGTGGAAGAGCCTACGGATGTTGCTGAGGAACTGACATGAGGTGAATCCTGTGAGGAGGAGTCTTCAACACTGTACAGGAACAGGCACGGTCAATCCTGTAGCTTGTACTGCCTCAGATACTAAGGATGTATCCTGCACACAGGAAGGTACAGGATTGATCCTACTGTCGGAGAGGAAAACGTGAGTGTCCTAGACCTCCAGTCGATCTGCGGATTTGCAACAACGAACCATGGCATGCCCAAAATGATGGGAGTCGACCGAGTCTTGATCAAGTTGAAGGAAATTGAACAGTTGAATGTGCCATAACTGCAGGAGAGAGGTTCGGTAGCATGGGTAACTGCGCCAGAAGCAATTCAGACGCCCATCGGCCACCTCTACAGGAACTGCACGCTTCAACTTCACCACCGAAATGCCATGTTGAGTTGCAAACGTGTCATCCATGAAGCATGCATTTGCACCAGTGTCTAACAAGGCAAACTCCATGAGCTCTCGATTATTAAGATGAATGTGTACAGGAAACTTAAGTGATGGGATGGTATGAGCAGCACCAATGGAGCCTGCACCTACGTCCAACTTCGCGGCTCCTAGACGAAGTGGACATTGGAGTTTTCCGACTGAACTTCAGCTTCAACTTCACGCGTCTTGAAGTTCCTGGCTTTAATAGGACAATCTGCCACCTTGTGTCCTGCTCCACCACAATACAAGCACAGGTTCTCACTGCGACGACGTTGCTTCTCAGCAGCGGAAAGAGAGCCACGCTTGGATTTCTCAACCTCCATAGGAACTACTCCAGAAGGTGGTGCAGGAACATGTACCACAGCTGCAGGATTGGTTTGCAGGAACTGCTGACGGGATCTTTCCTGACGACGCTCGAACAAACGGTTGTCGCAACGAACAGCTTGTTGCATGATCTCCGCTAATGTTTGGGCATCCGGTAACGTAAGGAGAAGGTCCTTCACGTCATCCCTCAACCCAAAACGGAAGTGTTCGATCAATGCAGTCTCGTCCCATGGAATGTTCGTGCAAAGTTGCTGAAATTCGGATGCATAGACGGAAGCTGGTCGGGATCCTTGAGTGAGCTTCCGTAACTTCGTGCATGCAGAACGGTACTTATCAGGATCTCCAAAACAGGCTTCAAAGGCAGCCACGAAACCTTCAAAGTCTTCCATCAATGGTCGTCACGCTCCAGCAAGGGGGCAACCCAAGCCCGTGGAGATCCACTTAGTAAGGATGCCAAAAGACCCACCTTTTGAGCATCAGTCGAGTAGCGCCGTGGTTGCATACGGATCAAGAGCCGGATCTGATTCAGGAAACCTTGGAAATCGGCACGATTCCACTGAACTTCTCTGGCATGCTAACCTTCGGCTCCGAAGAAAAGTTTGATGAAGAGGGAACCACCGATGCCTGGGAGAGAGCCTGCGCAGCAGCCTTGGAGGATGCATCAGCAGCTGCATGTGCCGCAGTGGTGGAACCTTGCAGGTCGGTGACCACTTGGCGCAAAGTGGCCAGCTCATGAAGTAACATTTGGTGCTCGCGTTGAAAGCGCTCAAAATCAGCCATGATCTAGGAAAGAAAAAGGAGGAAAATGAAGGAAAAGAATCAAGAAAAAGGTAGCTGGAAAACGGAGAACTATGAAGCAGTTACTATCAAACTGTCAAGCCACGATCCAGGAACCAGGAAGAGACAGGATTCCAAACAGGAAGGCTTGACTCAGGAACAGGACCGAGAGCAGGACAGGAACTAGGAACAGGAACAGGACATCAGGAGCAAGACAGGATCAGGATAGGATCCGGGAGCAAGACAGGATCCAGGAATAAGACAGAACAGACAGGATCCGGACAAGACAGGAGCAGGAGCAGGACAGGAAACAAGAGCGAGACAGGAGCAGGACAGGAAACAAGACAAGAACAAGACAAGACGAGATTGATCGTAGTAAGACTGGTGTTGATAGTAACTGATTGTACAACAATTAGGTCGGAGCTTTTATGCTCACAACTCCAAGAGCTAATCTAGGCATGAGTGCTAAAAGTGTTGCATGCATGCAGAGGCTAAGATGAGTCCACATGTCCCTTATCCTCTAGCATATCCTGTGGCATATCCTATAGGAATATCCTGCAACCGTATCCTGTGTCCGGATATCCTAGGAAAGGAATATCCTGTAGGTCCTGCAACCCATATCCTGTATTCTGTATCGGGTCGTGACAGCCTCCAGCCCTGGGCAATGCCTGCTGGCTGAGGAGCTCAAGACGGTGGTTGGGCTGGTTGAGGTGGACGTGAACGAGCAGCTTTTGGAGGGGAATCAAAGAAGGGCGCACGAGGATGCAAAGGTCGAGGATGAGGAGGTTGGCTTGGCCATGACCAATGCAAGATATGCCAAGGGTTTGGACACTGTGGTAGGGACTACCCCATGCAAATGGGAAGGCTAATGTTGGTGTTGAAAGTGAAGAAGGTGAATGGGAAGAAGAGTCCTTTGTAGTGAAGGAGTCCCTCAATGCTGAGAGCAGCGGGAAGATGCACTCCTGGTGCTTGATTCAGGTTGCACTAGCCTCATGACTAATAACAAGTTGATGTCTAAACAATATATCCCAGTTCAAAGAAGTAGTGGTTGGTGTTGGGGAACAATGCCCAACTAGACATTGTTGGTTGAGGCACTTTGACACTCCCACTTCAGGATGGTGGGGAGATGACATTCAAAGACGCCTTGCACGTCCCAGGCATGCAAAAACCTTATGTCGGTGGCAAGTTGTGTGACGACGAAAAGTCGATCGTGTTTACTAGTCATGGTGCGGATTTATATGACAAGTTGGATTTCCGTGTGATTGGGAGGAAAGTTTTCCACGCCAGGCAACATGGAAACTTGTATGAGATTCTCTCACACCCTCATCTTTTGCAGCCGCTGAGAACGTCATTGGTGCAGATGCTATTGTGGCATTGCCGGTTGGGTCATGCAAATCACAAGGCATTACACAAGCTTGTGTCCAACTGCATGGTGGAAGGGATGGATCTAAGGCCTAGTTTTTTCCCTACGTCCACAAAATCAACTAGGATTAGGGGAGCCAACAAGTCATCATCAATGAAGGAGTCCACAGGTTGTTCCTGGAATGACACCATGTGAGGTCATCCTCAACAACACCACATCCGTGCTAATGATGGTGCATTTGTCCACTGGGTTCCACAGCCTATATGCTTTCCGATGCCGTTCATCATCTTGTGCATAGCCAACAAAGATCAACCAGTTGGATTTTCGTGTGACTGGGGATGTCAGACACAAAGCCAGATCGTGGCAAAAGGCTTCACCTAGGTGCGAGGAGTTGACTATGAGGAGACATTTTTGCCTGTGGTTAAGTTGTCTAGTGTCCGCGCACTCTTGGCACTTGCTAATGCTAGAGGTGGCAAGTGCACCAAATGGATGTGAAGACTGCGTTCTTGTATGGGGATTTGCATGGAGAGATCTTCATGCGCATTCCCCTAGGCTTTCCCGGGCATGGGAACACAGCTCGAGCCTAGTGCCTTAACAAGGCCTTGTATGGTCTCAAGCAAACTTCTGGTACCACACCCGAGAAGCTTGCTTGAGACCATACAAGGCCTTATTAAGGTGCCAGGCTCGAGCTGTGCCCCATGCCCAGGAAAGCCTAGGGGAATGCGCATGAAGATCTCCTCATGCAAATCCCCATGTAAGAACGCGGTCTTCACATCCATCTGGTGCACTTGCCACCTCCTGGCGTTAGCAAGTGCCAAGAGTGCACGGACACTAGGCAACTTAACCACAGGCAAAAATGTCTCCTCATAGTCAACTCCTCGCACCTGGCTGAAGCCTTTTGCCACGAGTCTGGCTTTGTGTTTGACATCCCCAGTCAAGGGATCCACTGTCCGCTTGAAGATCCACTTGTAGTCAACAAGTCAACGTTGGTGTGGAGCAGCACACTCCTCGAATGTGCAATTCTGCACTTGTGCATCCACTTTGTCCTGAATGGCCGCTTCCACTCAAGAGACTTCGCTCTAGTCACCGCATCTTCAAAGGTGGAGGGACCTTCTCATCCACAAACCATGCACATCTCAGCTTCCTCATTAAGTAGAGAAGTGGCATCTTCCAACACCTTGCGAGAAGGCACTCTCGTGCGTGGTCTGTCTAAGCTACCACAGGATCCGGCATGCCCCTGCCGGCAAGGGACATGAGGAGGCCGATCAACCTGCTGCTCTGGCTGCTCAAGTGCCAGCTGCTCATGGACATCAACTGGTTGCTCCGGCTACGCCTGCCGCTCAGGCTGTTCAGGTGCCAACTGCTCATGGACATCAGCATCACCTTATCACCTCGAGCATCACTTGGCAACTGCTCCCCTAGGGCATCAAGGCCATGGTCTTCCCCTACGTCCACAAAACCAACTGGGATTAGGGAAGCCAACAAGTCATCGTCAATGAAGGAGTCCACATGTTGTTCCGTGGAACGACACCATGTAAGGTCATCCTCAGCAAACACCACATTCGTGTTGATGATAGTGCATTGTCCACTAGGTTCCACAGCCTGTATGCTTTCCGATGCCGTTAATCATCTTGTGCATAGCCAACAAAGATCAACTTTTGGCTCTTGGGGTCCAAACTTCTTCCGCAGCTGGTAAGGAATATGGGCATACGCTGTGCAACCAACCACCCTGAGGTGGGATACATCAGGCTTCAGACCCGTCCATGCTTCCTCATGCATCTTGCCTTTCAATGCCACAATTGGCAATCGATTCTGAACATGCATGGCTATCGCAATAGCCCCTACCAGAACTCCTTGTCCAAATGTGCATGAGCAAGAAGGCTACGCGCTGCATTCACTAGTGTCCGGTTCTTCCTCTCAGCCACACCATTCTATTGGGAGGTGACGTGGTGTTGAATACTGCATTTCAACACAACTCTTGCATGGTGGAATTAAGGTATTCATTTACCACTGTCCGTGCGCAAGGCCTTAAGCTTCTTGCCAACTTGATTTCACTGCAGCTTTGTACACGCGGAAGGCCTCCACCATCTCACTTTTACGACGTAGGAAGAAAAGTTTGGTGAGGCAACTGAAGTCATCAATGAACATAAGAACGTACACATGCGCCAAAATGACTCGGGATGTCCATGGGCCCACACAGGTCAGAGTGCACCAGCTCCAAGAGCTCTGAAGAGCGGTGCTTTGAAGATTCAAAACTTCGGCGATGATGTTTGCCCAGCACACATGACTCACAAAATGAATGTGAAAAACCAGGCTTGATGAAGCTTTGCATCGACAAGGCTTTCGAAGAACACACAGTGATTCCAATGTCTATGGGGAGTTGGTCATGGACGGATCATTGTTGCCCTGTATGTGGATGATCTCCTCATCACTGACGGGATTGGCAGGTTGAAAGCAAGCTTGGCACAACGGTTTCAGATGAAGAACATGGGAGAGGTGAAACGTTCTTGGGCCTACAAATTGAGTGGGATATGCAGGCTGGGACTTTGAAGATTCACCAGTAGCACTATGTGCAATCTCTTCTCTCTTGGTTTGGCATGTAGAACTGTCGGCAAGTTGAAACTCCCATGCTCGTCGGTGCTCAATCCGAACTCGCCTCAGACGGGAAGAGAGATATGTGATTCTAAGATTTTGTACCTCAGCCTCATAGGTTGTTTGATGTTTCTAGCGTTTTCCTCTAGACCGAACATAGCATACCACTGTGCTGCTTAGCCAGTTTGGATCTGCTCCAAGTTGTGCCATTGGAAGGTTGCCAAACATGTACTCAGGTACCTAAAGGGAACGCCTCACCACGGCCTATGCTTCTCAGGCCGTGACACTCAGCTGGTCACTTACACTGATGCAAGTTGCGGGACAAACAAAGGAGCTCGGTCCACCAATGCAAGGAGCTTATATGGATGCGAGGACTCTTACAAGAGCTTGGAGCGGTGCAACAAACCCCATGCTCAAATGGTGTGACAATTAGAGTAGCATTCATCAGCATGAACCCCGTCTATCATGGATGGACCAAGCATGTGCTCATTCAGTTTCATTACGTTCGGAGCTTGTAGAAGGCAGTTTGGTGAAGGTGGCTCATTCTTCTGTGGATGAGATGGTGGTGGAAGTGCTGGTTGATGGTGGCCCGACACCGTCACACGGCCATCTGGCGGGACGTCCACCAGCGCGGACGAGCGACGGGACGAAGCGTCGGATAAGGAAGGTACTTTAGGTATGAACTGATGGCGACCAATGTTAGGCGGCGGCGTAACCAGGCGTAAATCCAATCATCCGGACCAACTACTCAGGGTACAAAGGATAGCACACGTGGGGAGGCGCATAAATGTGGCAGGCAGGACTCTGTCACCAGGCAGCAGACCAGTGGGAGAGCGCCACTTGTAGCTAGGGTCTAGCGATAGGTAACCCACTATATAAGCTGGAAGGCGGGTAGTGGTCGGGGTCTTTTGGAGTCAGGGCGTCTTATATCTTGCTCCACTATCAGAAGATATTTTGTACTTAGATAGGCAATATATATCCATTCCCTTCTATTCACCTCCAAGCGGGAGATCCCCGCTTGCCCGACTCCTAGGCCCCGCAACACTCTTTACCCAGTCATCTCAGTTGGACTTCCCCATATAAGGGACACACGGGGCCAGTGTTGGGAAGAAGCGGCAGGAAAGGTCAACAGGTAAGACTATGCAGTAATAGCCAGGATGGGCTTCACCAGGCGGCATCAAAACCACCACAATCTATGATAACGGACAAGTACCACGACAAAACGGCCGATAGTAGTTGCGCTGGTCACCAGATGGAGCATAGATTGAGGAATCCTGGGGCAAAGCCATCGAACCATGGGCGAAGCAATAGGGAAAACGGAGTAGTCGGAAGCAGGATCTCCAAACACACGTGTGGCCAACTCACATGATCACATGGTCCACAAGGTTAGACCACAGGCATGAGGCATCCACTACGAAGGCAATGATGGTTGGATGGTGCCATCATTGCATATCCAGGCACAGGGATAGACGCGCCAGTCACCTCGGAGGATGCCACAAGGACTGCCACACACCTACACTCAGGAAGGAGGTGCACAATGCCACACTTCCATTACCATGACCACGGGGTGGATAGAGAGAAATCGGCCAGTGGTAATTAGAGAAATTCGCGTGCTCATCAAGGGCCAAGAGAACAAGCAGCGGATCTTGGTATTTGCCCAGGCACTCGAAGTTTAAAAGAATTAATTGGGCAACCCGACGTCCGGCGAGTCAGGAGGCATTGCGATTGGACGAATTCTTCGACCTTCCATGGGAAGAATTGGAGGACCCAGGATTCGTTGAGAAGGCCAGACAATTCCTCCAGTCAACGGAACTAGTAGCTAGTCAAACCGGGCGTAGGGGAATACAATTTTGCACGGATGGGAGCGCAGTCTTCTGCATTATGTTCGACGAATTAGCGATAGTCTTTCGACTACCAGGGGACGGCCTAGCCCTAGGGGAATGCTCAGACGCGGATTCAACGGCCCGCCACCACAAAACTCATGGACTAGGCATACAAGCGAAGGGGAAGCAATCGAGTTTAATAACGCTAGTGGCCTTCATGTTCACGAGAAGAACAGGGAGTCGGATCACCAGGCGATTGACGAACGGTCTTTGCAGGGTGTGGGAAGGAGTCGCGATAAATTGGGCTGACTGCCTTAAGTAGTACCTGGTTCCAGCTCTAACTAGTGGGATTCACGGAGTTCGAGCCAGCACTGAGCAAAGGCTACCCACAGCTGGCCACATTGCTATTATGACCGCAGGCTCATTCGACCGAACGGTAGTAAGAGCACCACCACCACTCCAAATGTGGGAACAGCCAGAACCCCCTGAGTCAACAGAGGAACAGGATTCAACGGAGGAACCGGTGTCTACAGAGGAATAAGATTCAACGGAGGGACCGGCGTCTACAGAAGAACAGGCGTCAACAAGGAACAGGCGTCAACAGAGGAAGAGGCGGAGGGTAGCCCCTTTCCGGACCAGGAATCACCAGGGTATGGAACGCAGGAACCCATACACGCGATTCCCCTGGCTATAGGATCCCCACTACCGGAATCCTTGTCAAACGCAATCGAGCAATCTACTAGACTCAGCCACAGAGAAGAGAAGGACAAGCCCGAGGATGAGTACGAGAGTAACTACCAACATTTCTAGGTCGATGGACGATGGACCTCCACGGTCTATACCGGGCTCGCGGGGTCTTCGATTAGCTAGACGAAGCCATGGTGATATATGACGCCTCGACGGTGGCGAAAGAACACAACAACATAGTGATAGAACTCACAGACAGCGGCAAGGAGCCCGGGAAGTTGCCCAAAGGGCTAAGGAGCTACTGAGTGAAGGGGCCGACTGTGTATGTTGACAATGAAGAGAATGAAGGACGCCTGGAAAGCTGGAGCAAGTGGAGAGCGAAATTCCAATGGATATACAGTGAGTGCGAAACTCTCCTAGGGCTACTCAACGATGACCAGCACACCCGTAGCCAGGTCATAGCCGGAAGGGAACAACAAATACAAAAATGCAAATCTCGGTTAGAACGAAGGTGTGGAGAGCTTGCTGAGGCACAAGCAGAACTGACGGCGGTCAGAAGGGAGTTACTGACAAAGACTCAACTCTCCAAAACCATTACCACACCTATAGCCAGCCAACCGGGACCCTACTTAGGAAGCCAGAGGTGAGCGATACCAGGCCATCAGGCCCGGGACATGAGCACGGCCTAGCCAGGGAACCAGACACACTGCGAATCATCATTCCTGAATAAAGGGGGCACAACCACCAACTAGCCCAACTCCTTACGGAAAGGGAATAAGAGTTACAATACTCCTAGAAACGGATGCAGGACCTGGAGGATCAGCTCAAGCAGGTTTGGGAGCCAACAAGTAGGGTCCGAGGCAAAGCTCCAAAGGGTGATCGCGCTACGGAAGGCAACCATCACCACACTAAAAACCATGCTAGCTGCAACAGAGAACGAAATCACCATGTACCGGGAGCTCCAAGGGACAGATACCTAGGGCACATGGCTCGAGGACGTGCCAACGAATAAGTCCGAGCATTTGGTTGACGGTGGCCCGACACCGTCACACGGCCAGCCGGCGGGATGTTCACCAGCGCAGACGAGTGACGAGACAAAGCATCGGATAAGGAAGGTACTTCAGGTACAAACTAATGGCTACTGATGTTAGGCGGCGGCGTAACTAGGCGTAGATCCGATCGTCCGGACCAACTACTCAGGGTACGAAGGACAACACACGTGGGGAGGCGCATAAATATGGCAGGCAGGACTCTGTCACCAGGCGGCAGACTAGTGAGAAGGCACCACCTGTACCTAGGGCCTAGCAGTAGGTAACCCACTATATAAGCCGAAAGGCGGGTAGTGGGTCGAGGTCTTTTTGGAGTCAGGTATGCGTCTTATATCTTGCTCCACTGTCGGAGATAGTTTGTACTCAAACATGCAATATATATATATTATTCATTTTCCTTCTATTCACCTTACAAGCGGGCGTTCCCCGCTTGCCCGACTCCTGGGCCCCACAACACTCTCTACCCAGTCATCTCAATAGAACTCCCCCTTACTTGTACATGGGCCCAGGTAGAGGCCTTCCATTACTCCTGCAGTAAGGCCCAGCTTGCCGGCCGAACCTCCGGGGTTGGACGCTCTCAACAGCGTCTTGGCGACCACTCCAGCTTCCTGAGAAGCACCACATCTGACTTGTGGAGTCTCCGACAACTAAGTGCTCACCAAACCACTGGGCCCGACCAAGTTTGCTTTGTTCCGGGGGGCCTCGAAGTCTTTTGAACATCAGTTTACGGGGAGTGTTGAGACATAAACTGATGCTCCATTGTAACAGAGATAGGGTTTAGGGTTCTATGGCGACATTTCTTTTGCTCTCCGATGCTATGTGTGCGGTATGTTCCAGATATAGGGTTAGATTATGAACACATGCCAAGCACAAAAACCTGTTCTTTCTTATCAAGCTTCACAATCTCAAGAACATCCTCAACAGTACTTAGTGGAATTCCCGCTCGACTCTTCATCTCCAGCTGAAGTATCTCACTAACCTTGCAGTAACCGTTGCTTCTTAGATCTAACTTAAGTGCTACTGCAGTGTGTCTGAGTATCTTACTGAGAGTCTTTCCTAGGCCGTTTACCCTCGTCCATTGGTTACTTACCACCACATTCTAAGCAGTATTCGCTCTTATGAAGAGCTTCCCATCTTCGTACATTGACAAGAATATCTTGTCCTCAACAACCCAAAGAAATTCCTAAATAGTGTGGGTGTTTAATGCAAAACCCGCTCTGATTTTGGTGCCGAACTTGAGGTGTCTGAGGATCTTACCTAGGATTTTATTAATTATACTGTTGCGAAAAAAGTTAACGTTAACTATATGTTAATTATAATATCTTATAAATTATCACATGTTCCAAAGTAGATCATAACAATATCCAATCGTAATGGAACCCCCAAAGCATCATGGAAGAAAACTCCAAAGGGTTAAAAGACAAACAAGCACATAATATAAAAGTGACTCCATCTTAGATAAATAAAAAAAAGTTATGGCAAGATGGAGTATCATATTATTATTCTTATTCATGACGCTCTTAATTCATCTAGCAGAATCAAGACCAGGAAACAATTGTAAACCTTCCGGTCACCTATCTCCGAAGCATGGTAAGAAGTGTAAAGATTGTTGTAAAGCCGGTAAGAGCTATCCTCAGTTCCGCTGTTCCCCTCCGGTGACCAAGTCGACAAGGGCAACCTTAACAGTGAACGGGTTCCAGAAAGGGCAAGAAGGCGGCGGCGCTTCTTCCTGCGATGGTAAGTACCACAAGAACTCCGAGATGATCGTCGCTCTTTCCACTGGATGGTTTGACAAGAAGAAACGATGCGGTAAAATGGTGAGAATTACCGGAAATGGGAAAACTGTTACTGCCAAAGTGGTGGATGAATGCGATTCAGTAAATGGGTGCGATGATGTGCATGGTTTTCAGCCTCCATGCCCAGCTGATATTGTGGATGGTTCTCCAGCGGTCTGGAAGGCACTGGGAGTTCCTACAAAAAGTGATAAATATGGCTTTATGGATGTCACCTGGACTGATGCTTAAGTAAGTTGTCTTTCTTAAATAATTAATCAAACTGTGTACAAAAGGATTTAAAATTTAAAGAAGAGAGATAACATATTCAATAGTAAATAAATATAAATCTAGTGTAAGTCTAAGTTATTAATAATTAAGTTATTATTCATATTAAATCTTATATATTTTTAAATTAAAACTAATCATTATAGAATATACTAAACAATTGTTTCAAATAATTCAAATATTTATTCATTACACACACACACACACACACTTCCATGGAATTTATTGGCTTATATAAGTTTATGTGATAATCTCAAAGGTAAAGGAACACATAAACCAGAACTGTATACCGATATATTATCAATGTACATAATACCAAAATACACTCTTTATTTAGTGTGTTTTCTACTCTGAATCTTCATTAATTTAGGGCTATTGAACCAACTACAATTGCTACTGTGGGTGTGTGTGTTCAAATAATTTTAATATTTTATTGAAATATCATCAAAATAAAGTAACACACCACACACACACACACACACATATATATATATATACGCTTATATGTACTAAGATTTCATTTCTCACACATGAAATCATACACACACATGTAAAATCTAAGTTTTCTATGTAAAAGATTTTAATGAATATTTATAAATAAGCTGGTTGAAAGATCCATAGTTTAAAATAAAAATATATGCATTTATTTTACTTTGAAATTTATTATTAATTTATTAGTTATTAATTACACAATTGTCTCTATTTACTATCCAATGAAATCACACTTACATAGTCTGGTCTTAATATACACCCACGCCCACACACCCACGTTTTGTATTAAAAAACTGAAGCAACTTTAACATATAATTAAAACACAGACACACACACACACGTGTGGAATATAATTTAAGTCATTAAGATAAAACATCCAAAACTTGTAAAGAAGGTTTTTAAGGGTTTTGCGTATATTGCAAGATTAGTTTTAAATTTACATTATTTAATCAAAATATATCTAAAAAATATATTGCATTATTAATATATCTTAAACATAAGATATTATTAATATATTTTAATTTCCTATTGCTACAGTTTCTTAATATAATTTAAAGTTAGAACAAAATTTAAACCATCAAGGATGTATTCTTAAATTTACTAAATCATCACATTACTGCTAATTTTGTCACTTATATTTGAAATAACAAACACGAGGGAAAGTAAAGAAAATGTATGTCAACTTCAAAATGTACTCATTACACATCATTGCTTAATCATAATTAGAATCAAAATTTAAACAAGTAATTAACATACCTTTGCCTAATTGATGTATATAAATGTTATAATAAATTTATAAATTAAGAGAAAATTTTATAATTTAACATTAAGAAGTTCGAGTTCTTCCTAGAGACTTACACTTGATACTGAAAGGATAAATATGATTTAAAATAATATTTATGAGTCCTTTAAAGACTAGAGATTAAGGGATTTAAAATAATATTTTTGGGTTCTTCTTCGGATTGAAAAAGCAAAATAGATTTAAAATAATGTTTTTGAGTACTTGTTAAGATTGAAAGTGTGAAAGGGATTTAAAATAATATTTCCTTGAATTTAAGAGGGTAACTAACTTAAAATAGTGTTTTATGATTCTTTTTTAGATTAAGAGGGAAAAGAAATCTAAAATAGTATTTTAAATCTTTAAGGTAAAATGAGTTTAAAATAGTGTATTTGAAACCTGAAAGGAATTTAAATAGTTTTTTGAGATACCTTGGGATTAATAAGGTAAAAAGATTTAAAATCTTTTTATTAATCAGGTAAAACAAATTTCAAGTCCTTAAATAAAAACATTATTAAGTAAAAAAAATTAAAATAGTGTTTTGATATTGAGAAGGTAAAAGAGAAAGTCTAACTTAAATTTACTTTAGGTATTATAAAATTATTAAGGGAAATTTTGTAATGTTTTAAAAGACACAAAACCAGCTCAAAAAGATCGTATCAAAAGATCAACTTTGAAAATCACATGTATAACATAGTTTTTTATGGTGACCACTTTGGGTATAACATGGTTTTTTTTACTATAGATTGATGTAAGTGGTTTTTTGGATTTTAAAATCATATGTGTGATATGATTTTTAATTATGATCTTGTAAGTGATTTTGTGAAATAATTATCTTTGACTTACATATATAGTTTTTATTTCTAATTAACATATAGTTTAATTATGTGGTGTCTTTATGATAGAAATGTGATTCTTTTGTTAAAATCTTTTATGGTGAAAATATTAGAATATAGATATGATATAGAATGTCTATAGTCCCATTTTCTTAATAATTAGTAATTTTTATTATTTAATTGGTATTTTAATATAAAAAAATAAGTTTTAGAATAATATAGGTTTAAAGAAAGAATATTTTTAAAATGTATGTTTAAATATTAATAATTAATATGTAAGTATTAATTAATTTTTTTTATATTCTCATTTTCATGTATCATTCCCATTTTACTTACAATGTTCATTTGGTTTTAACATAATTATTATGTTTATATTTATAATGGCTAAGTAAAGAAGATAATCAAATCATTTCAACACACACAAACACATATGTTGTGTGTGTGTCAAGAGAGAGAGGTGTGGCAAGGTGGACATTATAATACTCTTTTAAAGCTAGTCTCAAAGACATGTAATGTTTTTTTACATTCTTAATACTTGAAAATTAAATCTAATTTAGTAAATCATATTCTTTGACCTAAATGATGGGATCATATAATATCTTTTACAATGATAACATTAAGAGATCAGTAATTTATATCAAACTGCAAGTACTTATTGAACTTATGCATTAAATGTGGTTCGCATGCCCGTGAACTTTATAATGCATAATATACTATTTGTTGGTCATATATATAATAACAATCCAAATTACCAACAATCCATCATTTTGAACTGGCATGAAAGACCTTGTACTACCAATTGATATAGAGTGTTGAGTCTTCACACATACCCTTCGAGATAAGTCAAACTTGAACAAATTTGCATACTCATGTTTAAGTTACTTAATACATAATGCATGATAGTTGATGATGGAATGAATACAAAATTTATTGGGACAACACCACCCAAGAAGTGAGACAAATTAGTGTTATGAGGAGGGTCCTATGCTACTTAATTAAATGATTTCGATTTACTTGAGTCAAGTGAATCATGACGCTCACTACCCCTTTTGAGATAGTGGATGCTCTCATTTGAGGGTGGTGGTGAAAAAGTGGATGCTCTCATCTACAAATTTAGGAGTTGCTAATATGTCTTCATCCAATGATCACTCATGATTTTGCATTATTTTGACTGCATGATTATGCCCGTATCACATGTCAATTGAGCTAGAGGTGATTTCAAATATAACTCACGTGTAGTGATGATGTATATTTATGGTTTGAATAAATCTTTTTTGTGGAAATGTTTTAATTTATTTAAATTGCCAATGGTGGAATGAGTACAAGAACTTATTGGGACAAACACCATGATCAATTGGTATTACAAAGAAGACCCCTAAGTTATTTAATTAGGTAATCTTGATTTACTTGAGTCAAGTGATTATATCAGGTTTAAAACCGTGACACTCACCCCCCTTTTGAGATAATGGAGGCCCTCATCATAAACTCAAGGGTTGTTACTATGCTTTCATCGAGGGTCATTTATGATTTTGTACCATCTTGATCACATGATTGTTCTTGTATCATATGTCAATTGGGCCAGAGGCAATCTTAAATGTCATTCATGTTTAAGATTGTGTTAACTAGGTGACCCTAATATATCTGAATCAATTGATTCCGCCAACTTAAAATCGTGACAATCATCACCCTTTTTAATACTTAACTAGGTGACTCTTATCTACCTAAGTTAAGTGATTTTACCAAGTTAAAATCGTGACAATCACTACTTCTTTTGATATTTAATTAGGCAACTATAATATACTTAAGTCGAGTAATTCTATCATGTTAAAACTATGACACTTACCACCCTTTTTAATACTTAACTAGGTAATTTTGATCTACATGAGTCAAGTGATTTTATTAGGTTAGAACTGTGACACTCACCACCCCCTTCGAAATCATGGATGCCCTCATTTTAAGGGGTGGTGAGAAAATGTATGTTTTCATCTATGGACTTAAGAGTTGTTACTATGAGGGGTGATGAGAAAGTGGATGTTCTCATCCATGGACTTAAAGTTGTTACTATGAGGGGTGATGAGAAAGTGGATGTCTTTATCCACGGACTTAAGGCTTGTTATTATGCATTCCTCTAAGGGTCACTCATGATTTTGTACCATCGTAATTGCATGGTTATGCTTATATCACAACCACAAAATTAAGGTTGTTATTATGCCTTCCTTTAAAGGTCACTCATGATTATGTACCATCTTAACTACATAATAGAGCTCATATTAAATGTTAATTAAGCTTGATTACATGATAGAGCTCATATTAGATATTAATCAGGCAAGAAGCAATCTCAGAGACTCATTATCAAATGTCATAGCATTATCCCTCAGAGTTAATTGATGTTACAAAGAGAACTTCTATGTTACTTAATCAAGTGACCATGATCTACATTAATCGAGTGATTCCACTAGGTTAGAACTATGACAACAACCCCTTTAAATTGCTTTAACTAATCATAACATAAGATAATGTCAAAAACTTATAAATGAACCATTTGAGTGAGCCAAAAATAAACTAAGGTTATCACTCATGATAAATATTGTCAGTGTCATGTACTAAGACATTGTATGAGATATTCATTATTATATAAGATGTGCAGGACTTTGTCAAAATATGTTAAAGGTAAGGAACATTGTTCCACCAAGGATTTAGTTGGTGAAGACATATTGAAACTAATATCAATTAACATAGTAACTAAAATGCTACACACTTGTATAAAAAAGATAAAAATTGAATGATTGGGTGGAACTTATAACCCTTAATATACAACATGCATTGACACATATGTTACAACATTCACCTTCATTAGAACATAATGAATAATAAGAGCAACCAATCCAAGTGAACATTGGTTGTTACTAAGTATCAATTCAAAACATTGAACTAATAGAAAAACATCATTTAATGTTGCAAGACGAAGAGCATGAATAAATTGAACCAATTTTGGTTACATGGCCAACCATACATATCGAATTTGATTGATTCAGCATATTAAGATATGCTTGTCAACTTAAATTGTCAACACGATATTGAAGTGCATGAGTCTAATTAGGTTGTTGTTAATTGCATGTAACTGTTCAAAAAAATCGTTTAACTTTTCAACTTTATTAAATATTCTTTTGAAATAATCAATTAGACGCATGTTACCATGTTGGATCTAATGCTAGTCTATTATACCACTTGAGAGTATTCCTTGTAAACATGTGGGAAATTCTTGAACTACACGCTCGTTGGACCAATAATGATAACAAATAATAACATATAATGATCTAATTAGTGATAAATATCTTCTAAATCATCTTAAAAAGTTTACAGACGAATTTTGGATTTGTGGAAATAACAGAAAGAAAAAGAAAATGTGGATGCAAAGGAAGATGATATGTCATTAACAAGTCACTCTAAAAACTTGGACCAATTGCTAAGACACCATAAAATATTTTTGTATCCACTACCATTAAGGAAAAAACAAAAAAAAAATGGATAAAGAATCCAAAGATAAAGGGAGAAGAATAAAAAAAGAAATCCAACTTCTTTGCTAATAAAATTGTCTAAGGATTCTACATAATATACCTCAAGTTTTAAGGTATATACTAGAATGATATATGGGTGCTGACTTAAATGCCACATAAGATGTTATGATTTGCCTAATATGGCATAGCCTCTTTGTTTATAAGAAAGGGTTTGCTTCTCATCTTTTTCTTCTTAATCTTTTTTCTCCTTTCTCTTCCTCTTTTCTTATTTATCTATGGTCCTTATGGAGCAATTTCTTACATGCCTTAGCAGAGTCATAAGTGCAAACACAATAATTATTTTGTGTCTTGGCACAAAGAGCCCACAATCCAACTGGGTATAATACTCATCTTTGCCCTGATTCTTTATTGGGAGTGGCTACGGAAATGCACATTTTTGGATCAAGCACTTTTGTATGATGGTTGCATATCACCAATTGGGCTCTGCTCCATCAGCTTTGCAAATTGCCACCTTAGATTTGTTGCACTATGGCTTCAACACTTGGCCCTAACATCCAAGGTGACAATTAATTTGTCTTTATCCACATTAGCAATTGCATTTGGCATCATGCAAATGCCTCCATGTCATTGGATAAGGTTTTGTGGTTACAGCAAAAAGGTGGTGAAATAACTACACAATTTGAAGTTCGCTTTAAGAACACATGACTTAGGTGGATCCTAATATGTTTAAAGTGGTTAAAAAAGAATTATTTTATCAAGTGCTTGGTGCAACCAGAGTTCCTATTCATAAACATCGCCCAATGACCTCGGAGTATACCATACAAATCACATAAGCACTCGATGGTGTTGCCTTCTCTGCTACTCGTGTTCAACTTGGATTGCTTGGACCATCCCTTCTTCCTCCAATTGCTCATCCACAACCTATGGAGGTAGATATTTTTGGCTCCATAGATTACATTTCAACCTGTGCAATGAGGATGAGGACATGGTCTACAATGTAGGCATGGTATATAGTGTTTCGAGTGTCAACATTTGGCTATTGATTATGCTAATTGTGAACATCCGACTTGCCAAGGGTGTAAAACATGGAAGTTATAGTTTCCTAGTGAATGTATTACAACTTTTTAATAATGAGCATAAAAATTAATTTCCATCACCAATGCAATAAAGGGATTGTGTGATAGGGTTTTATAACCTATATGTTTTTGTGGTGTAGTGTTACTTGGGTACTCAAGGAGGAACTTATTGCCTATTGGGAAGACTATGGTTAACACTCGTCATCAAATTGATACAAAAAATGTTGCACCAATAAAGGCTCTAGTTTGTTGATGGTCTTCGAAAATAAGTAAGAGATGGCACATGTTTGGGATATGTTAACTTAAAGAATGGTGCGTCGATCTTGTACTCCATGGGTTTCTGAGCCTTATATCATCGACAAAGTAGATGAAGAAAAAAGTTTTCAAATTGATTTTTGGCTTTTGAATAATGTGACAATGCCAAATAATTATCCCATGCGCGCATAGATGACCTTATTGATGCATTGGGGAAGAATCAAATTATTAGCAAGTTCCTCTCAATTCGTTAGATGCATCCAAGACTATTTTTAAGAACATTCAATGAATTGTATGAGTTCATGGTGATGCCATTTAATTTAATGAATGCTTCAGCAACATTTCAACAACTTATGAACAAAGTCATTTGGGGTTTGAAATATTTTGCATGAGTGTTTGTGGACAATCTTTAGGTGCATTCATGGTACATGAGAAGGACATTTGACTCATGTGGAGCAAATCTTATTTCAATTGTAATGATTTTAATTGATGTTGAAATTGTTGAAGTGCAAGTTTGGTCGACTTCTGTGAAGTAATTGGGGTTTGTTATCTCTCATGAGGGTGTTGTCTAAATCCAATGATGAAGAAGTTCTTAGTTCCAAGACATATCATGAACTTTAATGATTTTTAGGTAAGATGATTTACTTATCATAATTTGTTTCACCTTCTTTATCGCGGTCTTTTTAAGTGTTGGTTTTTTTTTTAATCTTTTATCCATCTCTCTACTCTTTTCCATTATCTAGATTTCTCTCGTCCCTTTATTTTGTATTGATGCTTCAAATATCGGTCTGGGTGCTGATCTCATATAATAAAATTTGAATTCTAATTAACAACACCCTATTGCATATTCCAGTCAAAGTCTTAACAATTCAAAATTCAATTATTCAACTATAAAATGTTTAGCAGTTGTTTGGGCATTCCACAAGTTTCATACTTATCTTCACGATTCTTCTACATTGGTCGAATGCAATCATGTTGCAATGCATTCAGTATTAAAAATGAAGCATTTTGATGGGTCAACATGCATGATGGCCATTAGCATTACAAGATTATTAATTCATATTTTGTCATTGTTTAGGTTCTCTTATGACGAATGTGGATGCCTCGTCATAGACATTAGTTGCTATGGTGTTTTATCATCTTTAAAACTCACTTCACTACCTAATTTCCCCAAAATTGTGTTAGCACAATGCTTAAAACCATGAAGTTAATGAATAATATATGCACTAAAAGCTCCCGAGTTAGTGTTTTAGGACCATGTTGCACAATTCATGATGGTAAAAAATCATTTTTATTTTGTGGGACCAACTAGAACATGTATTTCACCTTGATTGGTAATCCCGTCATGCTATATATTTTATTTCTTCATACTTTCTATGATGACTCCCTCTTTAGTCATCTTGAGTTTCACAACGTATTAAACAAGTTATGTTCTTGGTTTATTAATTTCATCTTCAACATAACCTTTATCAATATTTACATATGTCAAGTTTGAAATCCTCAATTCACTCTTCCTAGTGGCTGCTTCCAATTCATTCAAGCTTTCTTTTGAGTTTGTTACATATGATCGCATTAGTCTATTTTGGAGGCCAAGACAACACATGTAATAGATTTATTATTTCATCAAGTGGTGTTTAAAACATAAGTGTCTAGGATATATTGTTTAAATCAAAAGCTTTATTTCACAATCAAACTTTTGAGATTGTTAACTACCAAGTTAGGGATCAAACAATCCTTTACAACACTTATCACACAGTAATGAACATTACGTATACACGTCAGATGTATTGTGTGTGTGTAAAGATTCCTATTAAGTGTTTATTATTCAAAAATTAATGATCTAGTGGAATGCCTCAACCATATATTTAAGTGCATAATGTCTTAAGTATGTGAATTAATGACATACCAATTGGGATCAATATTTATTCCTTCTTCAGTTTAATTATGTGTATTTTGTCCATAAGTCCATTGGAGTCTCTCCATTTCATTCCCTATATGTTTTCTTTTAATGTTGATTCCCCTTGTTTAGTCTTATTTTAGCATGTGTTGTTTTTCTTTTCTTTAGCGTATGCACAAATGTGAAGTTAACATCTAGATTAAACTCTTTCAATGTTATAAAGACATGTTAACAAAATTATTTTATGATCAAGAGCTATAATAATGACATTATAATACTCAGTATTCATATATTTTATTCCTGATTATATTGTGAATGATAAAGTGTTAGTTTATATTTAAAAATACATTTTAAAGGTTCATGTTTTAGATTAATTTCAAAGAAGCCTGACTTATATTCCATTTTAAGTGTACACAATTTGTAATTCATATGGAGTTTATTAGAATGTACATGTTCAACGGTTGTTTTATTATTGTCCACATTTAAGTCCAAGAGAGGGAGTAACATAAGAATTTTATAAATATACCTTCAGTACATATATATATCCTTAAGTTTAAGATTCCTTTTCAAGTGCATAATTTGTATATATCCTTCAAGTTTAATACACGTCCTTTTCAAGTGCATAATTCACATCGTATAAGATCATGACCTAACACATGCGCATGCAGTATATACACATGCATACCCCCTTTTCAAACTTCAGTTACTGCATGTGAAACAACTAGTCAAATTCTCCTTAAATTTAAACACACAATGAACAAAATAAACACTTACAAGATTTCAATTTAATTTATATTAAGTTTCAAAAATATTATGAATCAAAATTTTCCTTGAAATTCTTCTACCTCTTGCCCTTTTTGGCACCCTTATGAGCCTTGTTCTGCTTCTTCCTCTTGGTAATACCACTCAGAGCCTTATTCACACTCAGCCCTTCAAGCTTCTTCGTGACCTTAAACACACTCTGCATGCCCTTTCTTGCAGCTCCAGCCTTCTCCCCTCTCCTGTTTAGCAGCTTCGCATCCAAGGGCCAGTACGCATAAGGCTCTACCTTCCCTTCTTTCTTTATATCACCACCTGCACCTGTATAATGTACGCGCGTTATAAGTATTAGTTTATGAATACATATATACGGACCCCAATGTGCTGGTGCACCGTAAGGCATATGTACATGTCTGCATGTTCATGCATATTCCTCTCTCTCTCTCCCCCTCTCCCTCTCCCTCTCTCTCTCTCATTCCACAGTCGGGCAATATGTTATCAATGCAGAACCATGATGAAAAGCCAATGCGTATATGTATCTATATTCGATCTTCAATAGAACTCTGTCACACACTCGCACACACGTGTGCAGAGCGTACCTTTCTTGTTGACGTACTCATCCCCCTTGTAAGCCCAGCCACCTTTAACAGATTGCTTACTTTTCTTATTTGACCTCAACGTTGTTTCAGCCGTCCGTTTACTACCTCTGCTCACCTTGCTCACCTGTAAAGTTTACCAGACTGCTTATTAACTTTGTTCTATAATTATATCAATGATACATATTATAATTACGCAGATTTCCTCCCGTATTAACATAAAAAATCGTGCATCGTGTTTATATATATATACACATATGCTTTTACATGTACATACCACATTTGTGAACTACCCACCACACACATGAAGTACATATATATACATGTGTAATAGTAACAACACTGTAGAAATAGTAGAAAGAACGGCATACGTTACCTTTTCATCTTCCTCTTCGTCCTCCCTTGGACGCTTAGCATGACGCCGTTCTTGGACGATAAGACGGCCTTCAGGATCAAACTCCATGTCCTCTCATCACTCTCTGACTTGACCTTTTTTGACTTTAGGGCTGACATGGAGGCCCTCGTCTTAACCACGTCTAGAAGATCCAATGGCTCAGATCCTCCATCCTCGGACATGTCTTCTGGTAGCCTCCTCTTTGACTTAGGTAGTTTCTTCGACCTGTATAAAAATGTTACATTACATATATGAGATAAAATATATTAAATACATGTCTATGTGTGAGTCATGACATGCCTACGTTGGAACTATTACTTGCACGAGAGAGAGAGAGAGAGAGAGAGAGAGAGAGAGAGAGTAGTACTAACATACACCTTGCAAACAACCACGGAAGCGCACACACACACACCTGACTGTACTCTTGGACTTTGCAAATGTGCTCTTCACATTCCCCCTTCACTTTCATCGTCACCGTCGTTCTCCTCGTCGGTGTCCGAGAACACATCCGTATGCTGCCATTTGCTCCTGTAAAAACCAAACATAGGAATATTAATACATTAAAATATATATAATAATTATTGATTGTTCTTTACCACCCCGCCAAGCCGCGCCGGCTTGGCGGCATATATATATTATACCTGGTAGTGGCACGAGAAATATGTGACTTCTGCTCATCCTCCCCTCCATCAATAATTGATTGTTTCTTTTTCTCCGCTTGCTCTCTCCTCTATTAATAAAACAGTTACCATTTTATCAGTACAGTGTGAGTTCTACAGGCATGCACAGACATATTTACAGGCACACATAAATTTGTCTTTATCGCATGTATGAATTTCTAGTGTGTTAACTAACAAACCCGCGCGCGCGTGCACATACACACACACATATTAGTTTGATACCTTTCGAATGTTGACGAGGTGTTTAGCATGTTCTTTTGGCATGACAGCAGCAACTGCATCATATCCGCATTTTCTTATTAACTTCTCCAGTATTGTGCGCACCTGAAAGGTATGCATATTATACATAATATAATGTATAATTCGTATAGTGCGTATATAGTTACAAAAATATATCCATCCATGTAACTATAGAGAAAATTACTTACCTTTGCTTTAAAGCGGTTTTTAGTGTCATCAGACCAAACCATCATTGATTGCACAATGTTTTTCAGATGAGATGTAAGATCTTCCGTAGAAAGACGAGCCACAAGAACCTTCATCAGGCCCAATAGAGACTGCGAAAATGGTATATAAATGTATCTACGTACGCATACGTATGGCTTAGATATTAAAAAACCCACTGTATGTACCTAGAGAGAGAGAGAGAGAGAGCTTGCTAGATTGCTTACCTTGATGACTTCACGGCTTTTGTAATTACACAGCAAATAGAAGGCACTCGGCATATACCTTTGTACTTCATGCTCGAGCTCCATTGGAAACTCGTATACTAATCTGGAAATTCCACTAACCGCGGCACTAATCATGTGTGGTTCACCTGCTGATCCTGTTACGGCTGAACACCCTACAACCTGCAATAAGATATACAGCATCCTATGTATATACAATATGATAGATTATATATATATATATTATATATATATGATGTGTCAAGATGAAGTATATAGTATATATTCTATCTCAAATTATCAGTACACAAATCAATACTTATATACACATGAACGAAAAAATTCTGTCTCCACCTAGTATCATTATGTACAGGTGTGTATGTATATATAACTCTGTATATGTATATACATGTAATGCATGCATGCACAGTAATTACAGAATATCAGAAAATGTCAATATTTACAAATTACCATTCTAAAAAATTGAATGAGTTTATCTTGGGAAGAGTTCAATAAACCGTGCCCAATTCCAATAAGCAGCTCGTAGGCTGCTTCTCGTGTTTTCTTGTTAATCTGCAAACAAAAGTAAAAAATATAGAAAAGCTTAAAATGGGTTCAAAAATATATATAGGTAACGTGCTATGCAGAGTATAAATAGCTTTGTATGTGCGTATGTATACATATATAACCACATAATACGAACCTCTTTCAAAGCAAGAAGAGCTTCTTTGAGAAGATATGTGATATATTCACTGGCATTCTCTTCTCCCTGCTGTGCGTATAAAAACACATACTTGATTAATAGGTAGGATGGTTTAATGTATCCAGATAAGAACATAATTTATAGTTAATGTATAAGAAAACAAACCTGGACCAAGTGTAGGATTAACGACTGCAAACAAAGAATCCTATATTGTTTCGCAGATGACTGGCAAGAGGAGGTTGCTTCTTGAACAAGTTGGAATATCTCTTGGGCTCTATCAGAGAGATAATCCGGGTGCTCCTGCATATAAAAGACATTATTATTAATATTATTAAATACTGATATACATATTAATAAGTGTTGTTATTGTCACAGAGAGACAGACAGACCTTGCATATGCTAGCAAGCACTTTGTAACCCTTCTTTTGACTCCAGAATCTGAATCCTGCAATGGTATAACAATATTATTAAACATCTTTATATTGATATCTTTATCATTATATGACTTCAACAATCTAGTTTAATAGAACATCTTACCTGTAATGCAGGCTTTGCTACTGCAAACAGTGCATTCAAACCTTTGTGATCAAGGCCTTCCACAAGTGATAAAGCCAGGTCCATGAACATGCACCTGTATAGTATAAAAGTGTTAAATTAAAATACTAAAATCTATACACATAATACATACATATATAATATATATATATATAATATATATATATATATATATATATATATATATATATATATATATATATATATATATACATACACACACACACACACATAATACCTTCGATCTTTTGCATCGGTATCTTTGGTAGCTTGCAAAAGTTTCTCAATGACAGTCTTGAAAAATTTCTGCACCGTTGATTTACTCGAGATGGACGCAATAGCACCAATGACAGCCTATATGTTAAAACAGTAAATGCAAATCGTCTTTAATCCAATTAATAAATATCAAATGATTGTTCGATGTTTTGGTTGCTAGTCTAGAAAAAATACATATATACATGTGTGTGTGTGTGTGTGTGTGTGTGAGAGAGAGACAGAGAGAGAGAGAGAAAGAGATCCATATTACTATACAGGCTAAATCATACCGGAAAAGTTATAGTGCATACATAAATGTGTATATATGAATATATAATATATGTAATGATCTACCTGAAGATCACCACGCTTTTCCGGTGATGATTCACAAAAGAGATTAAAAAAGTGTGGAAGGAACTTGTCAGAGAATGCTGCTATAGCTGATAAATTTGCAGAAGCCATGTCCTTAGTGTAAAACCTGTTCTTGTTATCTCCAAACGACTCTACGTCCATGCCCTCATTTGCATCTTAGCCATTTTGTTTTGCTTTATTAATATCTGTTTGAAGAATAATAAAAATATTTAAGTATTAGCAAGAGGGGAGACGGAACAAATACACAGACCGCATATTTACATAGACGTATATAAACATATATGCATGTATACAACCACAAGTATGAAACTACGAAGTTTAAATTTCATGTCTACAAGACCACAACGACTTAAAGATCTATACTTCATAATGAATATTAATAAGCTATAATGTTAAGAAATAGGAACGTGTATTTACGAGTGCGAATATAAAATGCACAACAAAGCACCATTGAATTCCCTTCATATCATTATGACATTGTGTGTGTGAGAGAGAGAGAACATAGAACATGTTTATGTAACTTCAATATCAATAAACTGTAACGTTCAAGCGCTAACGTACCAGCACGATGTGTGTATTATATCTAACGACGAAACCACGAAAAGATCTATATAACTATCTTTTCATGCATATAATAAGTTCAAATAAATAGTTCATAATAATGAGATTCACCTGAATGCTTGAAGAAACTATGCCTCTAAGTTTAACATCATTTTTCATCGTGTCTCCAAGGAGTCTAGCTATTATCTGAAATGATTCCTTGGTATCCACTGGGTAATTGCAAAACGAAGGCAAAAGTGCCCAGAGTGACTGAACACACGCTTCTGCATTCTTTGCTGCTATCGGCTTTCCTTCTGCAACATACTGCAAAAACCACCAATAATAAACACCACACACACACACACACACACACAAACATTTTGCGCTCTCGAGGTCAGACGCCCTGCTAAAGGAGCAATATTTTCCGCAAAGTATCTAAGTTTTGCTCCAACGATGTGTTGCTTTAGAATTGGAAGAATCCATACGCGTGCTCTGGACAAATCCGGACAGTCCATCTCAAGGGGCAAGATCTCCAGAAATTTATCAGGTCCCATAGCTACGACGGCCGCACCTAGTGTATCAGATAACTGCAAAGAGAAAATGTATCTTAATATGTACACCCATATACAAAAACAACCCCAAACACAAGAGACTGTATTTCTATAGCTCCTTGAATCGTTAGGTTCAAGGCGTACGTCGTGCCTACATAAATACACAAACAGGCACATGTATATGCGTCTTGTGCATATGGAACAAATTTTCAATGCAACACACACAGACACACACAAACACAAACACGCGCGCATGCACACACATACACACCTGCTTTTTATAAGGCATATCTTCATCTTCAAGTGATTGTAATTCCGCAAGCACTTTGACTGCTCCTGCCATTAAACTAAAAGAAGCCTCGCCTGTGTAAAAATTATAAATTAGACAATAAGAAATCATTATATAGAATTAGTTTGATTACACATACATTTCTATGTTTTCCATGAGTGTGTATACATCATACAGTATATTATATAAACTATAGTGTATAAGCTACTTACCAAGTTTTGTAAACAAAGCAGAAACCACAAATAAAGCTTTATCCCAGGCAGCAGAGTATTGATAACTTAGGGATTTCATAGCCGAGGAGCAGATTTGGTCAATGGGAGTTGACTTGGAATCTCGTTGCCTTGCGTTCAGTTGGACTTGAAGATCACCCTGTTTTACCATTGCATCATCTATGCAGTGATTTATTAAACTTCTTAAACACTCTGCTGCACCATATACTATTTCCTCTTGTTCTAATGCAAAAAGCTCTGCAATAGAAGAAAGCATATTAGTTAATAACAATGACATATAAATTTACACATAGCACATACATTCATACGTGCCTTGCGCGCTTGCGCGTATCAGATAACATAACAAAAAGATCTATTGCTTCGTCTAATAACCACCATTGAACATTAAATAATAACCTCACGTATATGCATATAATATTCATTTAAGATTAAATCAAAATTGGATAAAAAAAAACTTGATGTAAATGCGAAGCCTGAACATATACACATACAATACATACATACATGTATACACGATATATATATATATATATATATAATTGTTAAGAGTATATAAACATACATGGCCTTCTATAACTAAGATGCAGCAATACGTATATAAGTTAAATAAAACTTATTTATACAGTACTTACTAGTTTAGCATGTGATGTGATGTGAAACCATACAAGTATGACATGTCTATATATGATGGGAACAATTCAACATTGTCTTAATTTAATGCTATTCTGAAATGATAATGACAAGAAATATACACGAAACTATTCATATAAAAGATGAATCAAATACTCTAATTTAGCATATTAATCCATACAGGCACACTCGCAAATACACACGTATATATTCACCTGTAATAGCATCAAAGGAAACCGGAAGTCTCGCAGCACAAAGCCCGGGATCAATCGCATGTAAGTTGATCATGGAATGCTCAAAGACATGCAGAACAGTCATAACTTCATCGACGTCACTGTTGTCGCCAGATATGATCGACGACACGGCTCCAATGACAGCGGAGAGTTCCGGTGCCGGAATATCCTTTCTGCATATTCTGCTTAATGCAAACAAAACGTTCAAAACTTGCCTTGTTACCAAGGCCTGCCTCAACTTGAGAAGAACCACCGTTCCTGTATAAATATCCATGTTACGTCAATCTATCACGTGTATATGCTGCTTACAATGATTAAATCTGTGCAACGTGCGGATATATATACATAAGGAAATATATTACACGTAATGTACGAATTTTACCTGGTAGAATTTTAGTGACCCCTTTAGAAGACATGCATGGGAGAATATACTTTAAGCCGCCTAGCATATAAAGAACTTGTGCAGCGGCTGATGTGTCCTTCTTGGTTTTATTCGCAGAATATACCCCCGCAAATGGAGAAATAATATTTTCGTAATAAGAAGCTGTCATTTCACTCGCTCTATCCAGTGCGGGGGATCCTTGAAAAGCCTTCAAAACTTCTCCTGTACATAATTGGGCACGCTTTCTCACCTAAGTGAAACAGAGGTTAAGCACATTTATGTGTACGTAAATATCTAAATAACGATAACATTATATAGTAATTAATACGTGACGGGCATATATATGTCTTTACATGCATAATACATATGTACAACTTGTAGCTATACATATATACATGGCTACTGTTCATACACTTGAGAAATGTATAGTCCGGGTATGTACTAACAACCTATAAGAGTTAACACAATTATATGATCGTTGAACCATATGTAACCATCCATATAGAGAGTGTATGTTGATGTGCATATATGTACATTTAACATATTCTAGGGTGTATATATATGTTTAAACAATTTTAACTTTTACAGACGCTAACAAAACTATACTTTTAATATAAAGATGAGATTACCTTTGGGCGCACATCTAGTGTGTATTTCAGCAGCAAATTGAACGAAGCAGCTATAGCAGGCCAGTTAGATTTATCTGCGGCACGAAGAACGTACTCCAGACACGTAAGGCCGTACTTCACAGTAGATGCCAGACTCTTCTCATGACTTAAGAGCTCAGTTAACACTTCTAAAGTCTTCTCGCTCCTGACCCTCAAAACCGAGGTCGAAACCTTGGGCAGCACCTAAAACAAAAACAACAAATTAAAAACTGGAAAAACAAATATTTGTATATATGACCTATAATTATACGTTTTCTCATTTATGTATATACGTACGGTAACAGTTACATTAACATAAATGAAAAACTGCTTTAATTAATATAAATTTAACTGACTCTAGACATGCGCAATGCATACAAATAATAGAAATCGTATAATCGTAGTTATCTCTATTATAGCCCATTATAAATCCACTATTCGATAGATATGCATGTATGCTTGTAGTTAAATGAAAATATTAGGATAATGTTATGAAATGTGTATATCTACTGTTCCTAGTATAAATATAAGCTGAACAGTGTATATATATATATATATATATATATATATATATATATATATAATATATCATTCTAATCTTCCCTATAAGGTATATGAGTAAGTATATCCACGGGGTGCCACTGACAACTTAAGCTATGAGATATATAACATGGGCAATGCATAAAAACAACCACAGAATTCACTCCATGCCATCCCCATCAATCATCCTATATCCACACGACCCAACATAAAAAAAAGCACACAATCTTCCATTCATACATACATATGCTTACCATAGCAAGAAATGTACAGAAGGCAGTTGTGTCCGGGCCTACAGAAGCGGAAGAGCACTGCTGCTGGAGAGGAGACATGATCGCGGCGAAATAGGCAGTGGGATTCAATGGCAAATGCTGCTCTTTGAGTACCTCCATGACGGCGCTCACCACGGCGACTAGCTGCTTGTGCTCCGGTGCGGTGAATTCCTATACCTGCTGATCGCCGCCATACCGACGTCGTCTTCCTCCCCGACCTCCATCGCCATAGCCGCACCCTAAAACCCTTAACCCTAAAGCATTCACAGAGAGTTTGTGCCGTTGCGCCTTTTCTTCTCGTTTGGAGCTGCTCGCATACACAGAAGAATCCAGACCATGTCTACGGCGCGGATGACACAAATGGAAAATACGATGCAAAATGCAGCCCCTTGAGCTTCTTCTCTCTCCGGTTCTCGGTACGACACTGCTTACAAGCCGCTAATCACCTCCGGCGCAAGAACACGAGAAGTGCAAGACAGAGCCTTCAACCGGGAGTCTCATCAAAATTCGTCCACAAACGAGCTCTTTTTTTGCAGCGACATTCATCTTTCCATTCAATCCGGACATACATTGACAGAAACTTATATCTCAACCCGAAAGAGCTTTCAATTCCCATTTAACGGACATACGTGTTACTCTATCCGGGTTATCCGGGTCGTAGATAATCGGGGGTTATTTGCCAGAATAAGCCTGGAGCCGTTCTGGTAGAATCATGTCACCAATGTTCCAACGGAAGGGCACCCCTGCAGATGAGACCTCAGCCACCGTGTACCCGATTGAGCCGTCTAGTACCAATCTCAGCTTGTCTGGTACTCGGAAACTACTAAAACTTAGATTAAAAGCAAATAAATTCGTTAAGTCAATGCTTTCACGCGATGGTTCCACATTTCCACACGTTTTGGACGTTCCACATTGCCACACTTTCTGGCTTGGATGACCGTGTTATGTAGTTAAGAAGGATTGAGTCGCGGTTAGCGAAGATATCGTGAAATTCATAGTTGCCAACGCCTCTACTGCTGACGACTATCGCCCTACCGTTCGGTAGCAGTTGGTTACTGGCATACCATCTTGAAGACTGGAGATTTGATCTCGACTCTTGTTAGTTGCATCATGAATCGGAAAAGTACTTTACCACCGTAGGCGTTACCACCCCTCTGCATAAGTTGCGAAATTGGCCTGAGCTGCACTACATATCGATATAGAGGACTAGATTAGTTAGGTAAGAATTCACTTTGGTTAACACCAATCTACTAAGCTATTGGTCTTGAGATTCAATTTCACTTTCTTTGAACAAGCTTGTAGAACGTTCTTAGCAATCTTTAAACTTCCACGTACAGGTAGAGTAAGAATTGCAATAAAATCTTTTTGCCTCAAACTCTTGTGGCATTCATGCTATGCATTAGGAAGTCATTCAAGACTCAAAGACACATCTCTGGTGGCAGCTCTTTGGCATTTGACGTTCTAATTCTTCTGGATTTTGGTGCTAATGCATGTTTCATGGTTTTGCCAAGTGAAAAGAAATTTGTCTCGACAAGCTCCAAGTGCCAGCAACTATGAATGTGACGGATGGCCTTTCAACCAGTTTTTGGAGTTGTCAAATCATCATGGATGTCCCATGATTTGAGCTACATAACCCATACACTGATTGTATTTCTTATCAATTCTTCATTATAGATTTTGCTCAACAATTTGACAAAGGTATTGATCCTTAGCAAGATGGATGAAGAAATCCCAATAAAAAGATATAATAATTTACATCAACAATTTGACAACAACAAACTTTCCACTTTAGATCTCAACTATCTTCATCTATTAGGCAAAACAAAATCCCAAGATGGTTTTTGGTGATTGCTCTTGGGTTTGAAGCTGTATACCAACGTCTTGAAGCTATATTCTTTGAAGGGGTTTACAGCATAAAGCTATATTGATTGAAGCTCACTCAGATCAGAGAAGTGTAGCTCCTCTTGATCCGGTTCATTCAAATGTGTGTGGTAAAAGATATTGTTTGACCTTCAATGATAGCTTTAATCACATGTGTTTTGTGTACTTTCTTTAAAGGACGAGTGAAGTTTTTAATGATTGGATGAGACCTAGCATGAGTGCAAGATTAAAGTGTTATGCAATGATAACGGTGGGGAATACACTTATAATGCTTTCATGGAGTTTTGTACTACTAATGGAGTTTTGAGGTAGTTCATTGTATCTTACACCCCACATTAAAATGAAGTTGTAGTGTTAGAGTTTTAACCAAGAGGATTAACACGTGGCAACACATGGCCACCAAGTGGCATTTCGGCGTCAATTCCATGTGTGAACAATGCTAAGTCTTTCAAAATGACCCAAAGAGTGTGACTTAGATGCCTAATTAAATAAAGAGACTTATAGTTCTACCCTCCTGAACTCTAAAAGATAACCCGAGTAAACTTTAGGATCCTTTCATAATAGACCTAGATAGGCTCATGCCCTAACTTCATTTATATATACCCTCATGACAAAGCTAAAGCATCGTCACTTACCCTTTAAGGAGTCACCCTCATCCAGGTGTACAACCCCTTTATAGCAACAAGGGTACCCTGAACCACGACTAACCCTTAAGGGTTTGAATGGTTAAGTTATACCCTAAACCTAAGGTTAATATTTAGTGAGGACACGAGTGTGCGCCATAGGCAAACACGAGTGTTTTATTAAGCAAATCCCTAAGGCTAGGTTTGGATAACCCTAAGTATATGACCTTGTGAATGCCTCACGAAAGGGCTTTTGTTAACAAGCTTAGGTGGTTCAACCCATATATTCCAAGGAGGACACTCCCCTAACCAAGTGTGCCAAAGCACACCTAGTTACAAGACTTAACCTCCCTTAAGTAAATGCCTAAGGCTTAGCCCCTTAAATTCAAAAGTTGTACCAAGTGCCACAAATGTGGCTCCTAAATGCCAACTCTAGAACCCCTCAATAAACCTTTAGGAACTAGGTAACGTGAATATGTCAAACAAGATCCCACAATTAACAAGGACACGAATGTGCCTTGCTTGGTCATGAGTGCTACACCTAGTTTGATGTGGAGAAGGAGGTTGGAGACAAGCCTCAATCTTTACCTCTTGAAACTTGCATTCTGATAAGACCTTCCAAGCATGGATTCACCAACGTTAAGAGTGAACAACCCCAAAGGTGGGACGTACCCCTATTATCTGGAAGTTAGGGCGACATAATAGAGGGTTATACCTTATTGACACACGCTAAAGCTTGCACCAAAAGAAGAGTAACAAACTCAGTCATGAACTCAGCAACTCTCACTCCTACATACTTTACCATATTTATGTGACGGAGTGCCCCCTCTCTTTTCCTACATGTGTAACTGGGCTGGCACGGAATTTCAGCCCCTTAGATAAATTAATGGTATGAGCCTATAACTCATTCTTACTCCTACCCCTAAACCCTACCCAAGGAGGTGGGGTTTTAGGGTGTGGGTTAGGGAAACCCTAGGGGTGTTTCTTACTTAATACACCAAACTCATCTGCATTAACCAATCAGCCTAATTGGGACAAGGGTGGGTTTTCTAAAAGTTAAATTCTAACTTCGCTTAGAATTTCTTGTAAATACCTAATGTGTCATAGTTTTTACTATGACTCCTCTTTACTTTGGACGTTGATTGTTGTTACCTACTGTACTATGTTGATAAGCCCTAGGTGTAGAAGAAACAGGCCCGCTTAGTGCACTTGGATAACTAGTGATGGTCCGGCCGGGTGTCATTAGGTATTTGCAAGAAAACTCTGGGCGAAGCTAGCACTTCCATCTAGAAAACTCTTACCTTGGTTTTCCGTGTCCCGGTTGGATTAATGGCTAGTTCCGGTGAGTTTGGCATGTCGGATATGCTTAGAAATACCCCCAGGTTTGACAGGTTAGGGTTTAGGGGTCGATGGATAACTCACCAAGTATGTTCCCTCTGGGAATGAGATTTCAGTGCTAGCCCACTTATGTAAATAGGAAAACAAGGGGGGGGCCTCTGTCACATAAATAAGGTAGTATATAGGAGTGAGGGTTCATGGGTTCATGACTGAGCTCGTTACTCTTCTCCCGGTGCAAGCTCTAGCTTGTGTCGTTAAGGCACAACCCTCTGTTGTGCCGCCCTAACTTCCAGATGCTAGGGTACGTCCCACCTTCGGGGTAGCTTACCCTTAACGTTGGCGAATCCGTGCCTGGGAGGTCTTGTCGGAATGCACGTTCCAAGAGGCAAAGGTTGAGGCTTGTCTCCAGCCTCCTCCTCCACGTCAAGCTAAGAGCAACACTCACAGCTAACCAGGGCACGTTCGTGTCTTTGTCCAACTATGGTTGTGGGTTCTTGATTGACAAGGGTTTCCTTATCGGGTCTTGAGGGATAATTGAGGGGTTCTAGAGTTGGCATTTAGGAGCCACGTTTGTGGCACTTGGTGCAACTCTCGAATCTAAGGGTTATGGCATGATAGCCCACATCGGGGAAGGCAGTGTCACATGGAGATGTGACACTGGGCTAAACGTCACACGGTGCAACACCTAAGGCACGCCCTTTGGGGTTATGTCATGGGTTTGTCGCCAAGGGGTTGGATACTTTAGCAAATAAACATGCTTGTGCTTGCACTAGGGTGCTAAGCCTTGGGCATCCGCTCAAGGGAGGTTAGATCTCATAACTAGGTGTGCTTAGGCACACTTGGCTAGGGGAGTGTTCTCCTTGGAATTCAAGGGTTGAACAACCTAAACATGTTAGCAGGAGCCCTTTCGTGAGGCACTCGCAAGGTCATGTGCTTAGGGTTATCCCAAACCTAGCCTTAGGGAGTTTGCTTAGCAGAACACTCGTGTCCACCTACGGTGCACACTCGTGTCCTCACTAAGTACTAGCCCTAGGTCTAGGGTATAACTTGGCCACTCAAACCCTTAAGGGTTAGTCGCGGTTCAGGGTACCCCTTGTCGCCCTAAAGGGGTTGTACTCCCGAATGAGGGTGATTCCTCAAGGGGTAAGTGACGATGCCTTAGCTCTGTCCAGGGGTATGTGTGGAACACACATCTCCTTGATGGGGGTTAGGGCATGAGCATGTCTAGGTCTTCTAGGGCAAGACCCTAAGTCAACTAGGGTTATCCCTCAAGGGTTTTGGGGCAGACACTCTAGGGAGACTTAGGCTAAACCCTAAGTCTCCTGTCCACTTGAGCATTAGAGTCTAACCCTAGGGGTCGTTGGGGTTGTTCTGGGAAACTTAGCGTTGCTCACACATGGTGATGACGCCAAATGGCCACACGTGTTGGCCCTTTGGGTTAAAACTCTGACATAATGACACCCAACCGGACCATCACCAGATACATAAGTGCACTAAGCGGGCTTGTTTCCTACTACATCTAGGGTCCATTAACATGGTACAATATACCATAAGAGTCAACGTCCAAAGTAAAGGGTCGGAGTCATAGTAAATACTATGACATGTAGAATGAAAAAATAAGAATATTCTTGACATGGTTCTTGTACAAACTTCAAATCTTCAATTGCCTTTCAAGATGAAGAGCTTCAACTATTGTTTAAGAGCCATATGTTTGTGCAAGATATTCCTAAACTTATTTTGCTATGTGCATATTTGTTAAATAAGAAAACTCATTTTTTTATTTAATTAATACCTCCTCACAACCAACAGGAAAATCTAAACATTTTCTTTTCTACCTACTCTTAACTTTTTGAATTACTTACTTATGTTCCACAGTGATTAGTCTCCGAAGTCAAGGGTAAAAATGGATTTTAGTTATTACCTTGTTAGACATTTCCATTCAAAGAACACATAGAAAAGATTTTATAATATGCATTTTTTATTCTCAACATGAATATAAGAGAACAAGTGTGAGGACTCCTTCTTCCTTGCCCTAATTACCTCATCATTCTTTCCCTTTTTCTTTCTCTTTTTCTTCTTGATAAGGATTTCCTTTCTATGAAACCTTTCTTTAAGCTATTTATGAATTTATATGTTCCTAACTTTTTACATATAACATTGTCCCCTCCTTATTGTTTAGCAACTATCCTCCTTCCTTTGAATGTTGATCTTCATGATAATATGGATTCTCTCCTTTGTGCTTCTGAAAGTTATTCCTCCCTTTTTTAAGTTCTTGGTTAAGTTCTTGGCTAGAAGTTGGTATCTTGAGTTGTAACACTTAATTTTCTTCATGTTGTTCCTTAAGCTCACCATTTACTTTTTCTTTTTGTCGTTAAATAGTTTCCTCTCCATATTGTTGAACAATTTTCTCTTCATATTGCTAAATCCTTTGGCTCATTTTTTGTGTCTAATTCACTTGTTTTAAAGGATATGTAGTATTCACATATGTATACTTTATACGTTATTCATGCAAATCATGGAATTGCTTTGTAGAACTTTTCTTACAATTCAAGCTTATCTTTTTCTTGTTGAATAGGTCTTTTTCTTTTTAGCACTTCTCCTTCTAGCATCATCTTTTCTATTCCCCAGTTTTGTTTAACTTTTGCAGACTTAACCCATGGTCATTTAAGAGCATAGTATAAGTAGTATACATTCCTTCCATTCAAAAGACAAGCAAGGACTTATATTCAAATCTTTTTACTGTGATAATGACTCTCACTATCCCTACAAACTTTACACTTTGTTGATTAATCATTTAAGATTAAATGGGGCAAACTGTATAGGTCTTAAACCCATTCTTTATATTCCTTTTCCTCAATAAAATTACTCATGAACCTCCATCTATCAACACTCTTTTTAATTTGTTCATTCCACATATACTCTAATATAAGGAACTTGTCCATCATAATCACCTTCTTTCTCACCATACTTCTCTATTTAATGAATTTTCTGCCTTGTATGAGTAGGTAAAGGTTTTAAAATAATGTTCAACATCTTTAAAATTAGATTTTTGATATATGGTGCAATTTCAAGGAAAGTTAGGTCTCATAATTGGGTGTGTTATTGAGACACTTGGTTAGGTGGTGTTCTCCTTGCAATCATGAGTTGAACAACCTAAGGTTATTAGTTTTGTAAGTCACTCGCAAGGTCGTGTACTTAGGGTTATCCAAATTTAATCTTAAGAGTAAGACACTCGTGTCCATCTATGATGCACACTTGTTCTCGTTACCACTCAAACCCTTAGGGCTTAGTAATGGGTGGGTACCCCTTGTTGCCTTAAAAGGGTTGAACTTTCAAATGAGAGTGATTTTTTAAAGGGTATGTCATGATGCTTTAACTCTGTCACGAGGGTATGTGCAAAGCATGTTTTCTTAGAGGGATTAAGGCATGAGCATGTTTATTATTAAATCTCTTAAGGCAGAATTACAAAGTTTACTTGGATTATCTTTTAAGGTTCAGATGATATTCAGTTTAGGGGACTTAGGGTAGGACCTTAAGTTTCATGCTTATTTAAGCATCTGGGTCAGACCCTTGGGATCGTCATCTTAAAAGACTTAGTGTTTTTTACACAAGGTTTAGTCATCTTAGAAGACTTAATGTTTTTTACACAAGGTGTTGACGTTGAATAGCCACTTGGTAGTCACATGTTGGTTTTTCAAGTTAAAACTTTAACACAAACTTAAGATTTAATTATATCTTTTTACAAAAGAATAAGAATATCCATTCATAAAAAATGATAAAGTAAAAGGATAAGAATATCCTAACTACAAAAGAATAAGAATATTTAACTACAAAAAAGATAAGAATATCCATCTGCAAATCTACAAGTTTACACAAATTATAACAATTCCTCATAAATATAACCATTTATAATACACAGATGGTAAAAATAATTTCAAATCCAACTTCATGATTTCAAATCAATTACAAAACTTTAGATAAACTTCAAAATGATTTAAAAACAACTCCAAAGCTTTGGGTAAATTTCAAAATCCAAAAGCAATAGTTTCAATGAACCCAAATCAAACTTCAAAATTTAAGGGTAACTCAAAAATAGATAAACTTTAAATACATGTGCTCTAGGTAAACTTCAACATGAATCAAGTTTTAAAATTCAATGGTAACTCAAGAGTAAATTAGTTTTAAATGTATGTACTTTGGGTAAGTTTCAAAACTCAAAATTAATAACTTCAGGAGACCAATCAAGTTTTAAGATTCAAGAGTAAATTAATTATTGTTTAAGAGCCATATGTTTGTGCAAGATAATTCCAAACTTATTTTATAGTGTTATCCTTATAAGGTATCGAATGTATATTTGTTTCAAGAGTGAATTAACTTCACATATGCATTAAACTTTAATGAAAGAGTAAGAAACTTCACATGAGCTTTAAAATCCCAATAACAAACTTCAAATAGGTTATGAATTTTAACTTCAAACTTCAAAAGAAAAGAAAAACTACTTTCATATCTCAAGAATAAGAATTTTAATTTTATATCACAAGCTTCAAGCAATATAACTTCAAATTGTAAACACCTTAAGGAATATAGCTTTAAGATGTTGATATACAGCTTTAAACTCCATTAATAATTCCAAATGAAAACTTCACTTTGTAACTCAGTTATCATGTTGAACATAAAACTTTATATTATTAAGGTTCTTCTCCTTCGTTCATAGGTATTCATGTTTAGTACATTGATTTTGTAGATGTCTTTGATAAGAAAAAAGTTGCAAGACTACGCAAACACCGGCCGAATGACTGTTCATTCAATTTGAATAAAGGCAAGGAACCTCCATTCATGCCTATCTACAGGATGTTTTCATACAAGCTCCATTAATATGTCAAGGAAAATCTTGCAACCAGCTTTATCATACATTTGCATTCTCTGACAAGTGTACTCATTTTCTTTATTAAAAAAAGGAACGGGTCATCACCAGTGTTATCAGAGAACATGTTTGCATATTTTTGGGGCATTCGCTGATGCATTTGAAAACATGTTCACTCAATTTGTTACTAGAAACATGTTTGCAATTTCCAGGGAGCAGCAAAGCGTGTGCAATGTCATCTCGCTGAATTGAGGGAAGGAGGGATTTGCATTTGCACAAAAGTACCTCTTGAAGTGAATGTATGGGGTTTAGAAAGATGCCAAGAAAATGATGGTGTGCCAAAACCAATAGAAACTTTTTTAGTTATTGGAGAAAATAGCACTCCTAGCATTTGGCATTTGCTAGAGCATTTGCCAAGGCACCATTTTAATATTTAAATATGCTAAAATATTTTAAATATTAATTTATTTTCTTTATTATCATGAAACGTGTTGCAAGATTTTAAGAACGTTCCCAACCGAGAAGACATTAGCGAAAATCCGTCCGCGTCAACCTTGGTCGTCACACCTTGTTATAGATTATCGAGGTTTGAACAACAACGACGTAATAACAATGAACTTTTATAACTTGTGCATTAGCATTGTTTCTCATAGCTGTTCCACAATTGTATAATAGAAGGAAATTTTAGAAAACACATAGAGCATTGCACACACACTCATAAGAAAATGAAATGAGTAGATGTAAGTAATAAGTATGTTCAATGACTTATCAAAGTGTTACTTGCTACTCCTGTAGAAAACATCACAAATCAAACTTCATGTGATATAGCTCATTGTATCGTTCATATCGTCAATAAGTCTGCACAAAGTCAACTCTATCTATATAAACAACACTACTTGTCTATATCTATGTAAATATATCATTGCTTAATAATATATTCTTATACTAGTATATTCGACTTTTGCCTCTGTGCACAAATTAAAAATTGGGTGCCCTCCAATGTTGACAAGGACCAGTCTGAGAATGAGAATTAGAACCAGGTTCATCTTGCTTGGAGGTCTAGAACACGATCAAGCGTAAGATGAGCAGCTCCACGACTGATTTTGTGATCTTCTTGACACTTGCAATTCTTTTTACATTTGCAAATGCACAAAACGAGAGGTATGATTACCCTAGAGCAAATCTTAGCACAACATGGGTCAACGCCCCTGGACGCAGAGGCTCTGTGGACTACAGCACTCCAAATTTGACTGTAAGAGCTGTTCTATTGAACAGTCGTCAAGGAATTGGAACTAGATATGCCTGTGGATTCTATCGTAACGGCACCAATCGTTACATGCTTGCGGTAGTCATGGTTCAAGTCAACAGTGGTGCAGGGATCGTTACCCCAACAGGCCAACCTCCTGCCGTGTGGTCGGCAAATCGGAACAATTTGGTCGGAGAGAATTCAACTCTATCACTGACAAGCCAAGGCAATTTGATTCTTAACGACGAGCATGGGAGCCTAGTGTGGTCTACTAACACCACTGGACAGAACGTAGTAGCGATGGAAATGCTGGAGACAGGGAACTTGGTGCTGGTGAACGAGAAAGAGGAAATCGTCTGGCAGAGCTTTGATCATCCTACTGATACTCTTGTCCTGGGACAAACCTTGAAGAATGGAATGCGGTTGACATCTTCAAGATCTGCACAGAATCCTGAGCAAGGTGATTTTGTTTTAGAGATGCGAAATACCACTCTCTCTGCAATGATCGTACAAGGCTCTACTGCACCCCAGAAATATTGGGCATTGCAGAGCAACCGAGTTCCAGATATTTCACCATATGCAGTGTTTACAAATGGCTCCATTCTCTTGTTCACACGGAATGCCACAGTACAGTCAAGCTCTAGTAGCGATGCTAGTCAAACGTTTCCGACATCTCCCACGCAATACCAGTTTCTTCAGCTGAATCCTAACGGGGCACTGAAGATCTACCAGTCTGGGACAATGGGGAAAGAGGAAATTGGGATTCTTTTGAAAGATCGACCTTGCCAGCTTCCAACCAATTGTGGATCTTATGGGCTTTGTACAAGGACCGGGAGTTGTTCCTGTTCATATGCATCTGCAGACGCGCTGACTCAGGCTGAGGAACGAGCTTCAGAAGCAGGATGCCGACTTGTGACTCCCCTTGCAAGCTGCAATGACACAAGTTCTGTGAATGAGCACTACTTTGTCAATGTAAGCCAGGTTGACTACTTTGCACTCGACTTCGTTCCCAGATTCAAAGTATCAACCGACGAGTGTCAACAGCTCTGCTCGACCAACTGCACATGCAAAGCTGTATTTATTGTTCAAGAACAAGAATGCTATATGCTCGATCAAGTGTACACCTTGCGAGAGGTATGGAGGTACCAAGATGTTCCAGAGCGATCCAGTTTTGCCTTAATCAAAGTTCAAAGACCTCTTCAACAAAGCATTCCACAAGACGCATCCAACCGAAGCTTCTGGTCAAGGAATGCAAGGTTCCTTATTCCCACGATTAGCACAGTTGTGGTGGTGTCGATAGCGATGTCAATCCGAAGAAAGTTAAAGCATCGACGACGGCTGAAAGTGCTGAAAGAGGAACTCCTGCTCGATGCAATGCCAGGTCTTCCAAGGAGATTCACACATGAGGAGCTTTCTGTGGCAACAAAGGACTTCAGCAACAAGCTGGGAGAAGGAGGATTTGGTTCGGTTTTCTTCGGTGTACTGCCTGAAGATACTAAGATTGCAGTGAAGAGACTGGAAAGCACAAACCAAGGCCAAAAAGAGTTTAGAACCGAGGTGGTGACAATCGGCAGCATTCATCACTTTCACTTAGTTCGACTTCATGGCTTCTGTGCTGAAGGTGAACACCGGCTTCTTGTCTACGAGCACGTTGCAAATGGATCACTGGACAAGTGGCTCTTTCCAAAGACAGAAGCCGTTCTGGACTGGGGCTCAGGTTGCGTATAGCCCTTGGGACAGCCCGAGGACTAGCGTATCTACATGAAGAATGTAGGGAGAGGATAATTCACCTCGATGTGAAGCCGCAAAACATTCTACTAGACGAGAGATTCAATGCAAAAGTCTGCGACTTTGGGATGTCAAAACTGATGGAACGAGATGAGAGCTGTGTCTTCACGACCATGAGAGGGACGCGAGGCTATTTGGCACCCGAGTGGCTGCAGTCTTCGATTACTGAGAAAGTCGATTTTATAGCTTTGGATTGTTCTTCTTGAGCTTCTGAGCGGTGAGAAATGCTTGGATATGGGACGCCTCGAGTCCAGTAAAAGATACATGGCCTCATGGGCGTTGGAGAGAGTAGGTAGCGGGGAGATGCTGCTGGAGGATATGATTGACGTGGGATTCGAAACCAAGCTGAAAATGACCAAAGTGTTCGGAGCAGATGGAGAGGGTGTGGAGATAGCTATTTGCTGTATACAAGAGGAGCCTACAAGCCGGCCCTCCATGTCGAAGATAGTGCAAATGCTTGAAGGATACGTTGCTAAGGAACGAGAAGATACGCTGGAAGGTTTCCACAGTGGTGCGTTATCACAACATTATGATTCTAAGGATTACAATGATGAAGAGGGAACTTTAAAACCTCCATCCTCATTCAACAGTGTATAAAACCTTACACATATGGAAGGGGATTAATTGATCAGCTTCAGCAGCTTAATGGAGGGAATCCAAGCTCAAGCTTGGTGATACCTAGTTTTAGTTGATTCATATTCACATAATGAAGCCTACCTCTTCACCCAGAGTTACTACTCCGGATTCCAAAAATGTCAGTCTCGTTCTGCAAAACAACTTCTATCTATCTATCTATCTATCTATCTATCTATCTAAACTAATAGTCACATAGTAGTGTGAAAATTCACTAAAACATACACGTGTGTGTGTATTAACTTACAGTGGTCGTAAAATGTCTGAAGAATGACTTTGTCTCCAACGAGTTCAGCGTGCTTTCTTACAAGTAGAAACCACTGCATTAAGCACACATTACATAGAGTTAAGATGATTAAGTGCGCTTGTTTAAGTATCTGTGATCCTTTCCTCCATTTATCTTGTGTGATTGCTGGATACATACGAGCATTGTACCGAGTCTTCTTACTCTTCATGGTTTACCTATGAACAAAACGCTTCGGTGATGAAGTGATGTAGTCATAGCTATACGTGAAATTGTATAGAGGTATGCAGCTGAAAGCACAAGACAGATACATAATAATCTTTATATATATATATATATATATATATATATATATAAAATTACCTATCGGAGAGTAAGACAAAATGTGAAACGGAGGGATCCTCTAAAGCCTTCCTCAATAAAATCCACGTCAATCGTGCTAGATTCTCCCACAAAACACAATTATATAAATTATTATATTTATATATAGAAACTTACCAGAATACTATTGTTGATTTGCCGGTTCCAAAACAATGAAGATATAGTATTTGTCGAGTCATATACAAAACCTGGCCTAGGATGAACATATATGCTGTACAAATGCTCCTGAGCACCCTGAAATATAACATACACATTATAGAAGTAAGGTGTGGAGCGTAGGTATGTTTAAGATGTATGTTGAATGCATGTCTCTTTGAATCTCTAATATGTGAAGAGCATCTTGATGTATAATATGGCTATATATATATATATATATATAATATAAGTATAAGACATACCTTAAGAAAGAGGTCCAAGAAGGCAATCTTCTTAAACGACAGTGTCAAACTGGGAACAAGATGAATAAGAGACGTGAACATTTTATAAAGCTGTAGTGCACATGGTTGGCCAACCACACAATGCCTTTTACAAATGTTCAACATGTCTCTTGAGTGTTGTTTGCCAGTGCAATAGTCATCCACCACCATTTATCTTGTTAACAAATGAGCAGCATTGGTTTACGAATTCAAAATTAACTTTTTGATTAGAGTTTTAACTAAAAGAGTTAACATGTGACTGTTAAATGGTCGTTCAGCATCAACGCTAAGTATTTTAAGATAACCATGAGAATCTAACTCATATGCCCAAATAAATATGAAACTTATGGTTTTACCTTAAGTCTTTTAGAATGAATATGTCATGAGCCCTAAAAAACAACCTTAGGATCTTATCTTATGAGTCATGTCCTAACCCAGTCAATAAGACGTGTCTCATATATACCCTTATGATAAAGTTAAGGCGCCATCATTTTTATTCTTTAAAAATTACTCTCATTTGGAAGTAAACCCCTTTAAGGCAACAAGGGGTATCTTGATACACTTAAACATTTGAATAACTAAGCCATACTCAAGTCCTAGGCTAGTACCAAGCGAAAACACAAGTGTGCATTGAAGGCAAACACGAGTGCTTTACTAAAAGGGCCATACTGATGAGCTTAGGCAAACATGTTTACACACTCTTAAAATGAACATCCCTAAACAAATATGCCAAGTCTCTAGGATTGTGCCTTGGGTGTTGTATTCTGTGCCATGTAACCCAATGTCACATGTTAATGTGACACTCCTTTCCTCAATGTGGGCTATCTCGCCATAGCTTTTTAATTTAAGAGTTACACATGTGTCATAAACATGACTTGCAAATGCCAACTCTAAAACCCCCTTTATGTGAACCTTTAGAAACATGGTAAACACAAATTGTCAACCAAATTCTCATGTCCACAATTGAATAAGGACATGGATGTGCCTTGTTTAATTGTAAGTGTTATTTTTAATTTGACATAAAGGAGCCTCAACCTTAACCTTTGAAACTTGTACTCTAACAAGACCTATTAAGAGCGGATTTGTCAATGTTAAAAGTTGAACAACTCTTAAAGTGTGACGTACCTTAAAAGTTAAGGTAACACAATATGGGTTGTGCCTTGATGACACAAATTAAAACTTGTACCAGTAAAAAAATAACAAGCTCAATTATGAACCTATAAACTCTCTTTACAACAACCCTATCTTATTTCCATGATGGAGCCTGCCCCCTTCCCCCTCCCCCTTTTCTTACTTGTGTGAATGGGTTAGCACGAAAACCTAGTACCATTGTTAATAAGTTAACTTGCTTAACCTAATCTTCAACCCAACCCCAGGGGAGGGTTTTAGAGGAGGTTCACATGTGCCCTCACCCTCAGGAATCTTTTTATCCTCACGAGGTCACATGTGATATTTTACCCTCACCTTTGTGAGGGTCTCAAGGGCAAGATCCTAAATAAGTCTAGATTTAATTAAATTCCCTCACCCTCGTGAGGTAAGAATATGCTTTTTTCTGTTACGTGTCTCGTTATGATAGGTTTAAATAAATTTTTTAAAATATATTAATATAAATAATAAAGATTTTTAATTTAATTTATTTTATATTAAATATATATATAATATGAGATGCTTACAATTCTAATTTATATTTATTTTATTTTTAAAAATAAAATTTATTAAATTTAAATTAATAACACGAGGGTAAATAGGTCACGTGTGACCCTCACCCTCACCTTCACCCTCACGTGAGGGTGAGGGCACATGTGAACCGCCTCTTAGGGCAAACCTACATATTTAACATGCCAAACTCATATTCACACACACACACACGTGAACAAGGGAGAGTTCTAATGGCAAGTTCCACATTCGTCGAAGTTTTTCGAGATATTTAGTGATAGCCGTTAAATTACTCATAAAGACCTAAGTGTACCAAGTGAGGCTGTTTCTCACTCATAAAAGGCTCAACATGAATTACAGTAGGTAACAATAATTAATTTTAAAATAAAAGTAAAGATTATAGTAAAAACTATGACATTTTAAATAATATTTTACACAATTTGAAGTAAGTACTAAATAAAATCATTAGTAGTTTGCTATTAAGTTTCATTATATCTTGATGAGGGTTATCCTACCATGTTCGAGCATATCAAACTTAATATGTTGTTGAAAAAGGATTTCACTCATGCACAATCTTTTGAGGAAACTTTTAGAATGGAACCACCAATGCTAGAGACAATCACTCCTCCAACCTCCAATGCTCTAGCTGGTCCCATTTTCATAAAGGTGGAAGTTGCTCTGTCAATTGCAATTGAGAATGGTAGTGATTTTCTTGTTGCATTTGTAATGTTCTTGGCTACCCTATAAACAGTTGTTTCCATTCACATAATAATAAGGTTTTATCCATAATACTCATGTAACTATTCTTCAATTTTAATAATCATGGCTGACTTATATGCATTGACGATGATGCCAATGATAGATTCTTTATATGTAAATGGGTGCATTTTGTATTTTAAAAGCAAAAGAGTTGCAAATGTTAAAAGACAAAACGAAGGGCTACAGATTCTAAACTTATAATAAATTAAGAGCAAAAGAGAACAGCATGGGATCGACAAGAGTAAAAGAGAGGTTCCTAGACTAATGTTGACCGAAGTGAGTTCCTACTTGGCTAACCTAGTTTTTATACACTTTAGTCATTAAGCTTATCTCAAAAAAGGATGAAAAAAGGAATTTGTTTAAATTTTGATTGAATGAAGCCAACAAAGGTGTGGTGTAAGTCAACCTATTGATGTGTCCAAATCTGATGATGTGGGCGGTTGAGATCAATCATATGATGAGGATTGAGATCAATGTCAAATTCATGACAATACCCCCCCCCAAAAAAAAAACCTTGAGCAAATAATGTTGATGAAGATCTTATATTAATCAACAACATGCGTGAGATTAGTTGCAAGCTCCCAAGTGCAATGAGAGTAGCTAGTTAACAAGGTACTCTAACTAATGACAATGAATTCAAGAGTTGAGCACACCAACAATTTTTAAATTCTTCTTCAACCTTAATCTTGACATATAGTGGTGGTGGTAGTGTTCAATCTGATTAAGTGTTGACATGGTACGGCTTTAATAAAGACACATGAAACCTTGGATGAATCTTCATGGACACAAACAAGTCAAGTTGAAATGCAATGTCATTGATCTATGCAAGAACACGTAAGGGATTAGATGTTGGTAATCCAACTTCAAAGACAATTGCATAATCTAAAGATTCCATTGAAGGAGCCACACTTATCATCAACTTTGAAAGTTGAAGTGTCAAGACCCCGACAATCTGTTGCGGCTTGTTGTTATTGTTATGTTAATTGCAAATGTTTCATAAGACAAGCATGAACCTCTCGAAGTGTCTCCTTACAATCCTAATCTTCTGGAATGGTAAATTGTGCCATGGGCTATAAGGACCAACAAGTGTGAGAGCCATAACAAAGAAAGAGGAGTATCCTATGAAGCTGGGGATGTTGTTGTTGTGTGCAAACTTAGCCCAGGGAAGGAACTCTAGTCAATCATCCTACTAATAATTGATGAAGCAAAGTAGGTATTTCTACCTATGTATGTATGTATAATATATATGTTACCAATAAATAAAATAGGGGAATGTGTAGGATTAAGAATATGTTAATATATATGATTTCATTTAACTAATAATAAATTTGAGAGCTACAGTAAACATGCTAATATATTATACACACATAGCACACACATGAACATAGACACGTATACAGTACACACCCAAATATATACACGTACACAAACACACACATGCTATACACATACATACAATGCTAGAAGATGGTGTCATGCACTCAGCATTCAAATAATGTGCAATCGAGAGGGACCTCCAAAGTATACATATACAAGTGTTTGTCTGTGTATCTATACAGGTAAAAGAATCCATGATTGAGTCGGTATACTAAACATATTTGCGGCAAACACCGTGATGGGCATGTACATGAAATGTAGCAACACGGAAACTCTTTGATGAAGTTATCCTTCCATTGGCGATGTCTTCGTGGCCAAGATTTATCCAAGTGGAAAGTTCCAAATGGGTTGACGTAGATAATGAGGTGGAAGTTACTACAATATAAATTAATAGTAATAATAATATTACTAAATTCACAATAAAAAGAAAACTTAGATTTCATTAATTATTTAGATTAAAATTAAACACACTTATTTCTGAAACATGTGTGTGTGTGTGTGTGTATGCAGCCATTTAATTATCTAATTTCATTTTTATCGATTGTTTACCTAAAAAAAAGATAAAGAAACAAAACAAGAAAAACAACTTATCAATTTAAATGTTTTATATAATTTTTTGGGACCATTACAATTAAAGAATATCATAGACTACCCATACTACTGGTGCTGTCATTAGGCGAAGTGCTATTACTAAGCCACCGCAGCTGTATCGAAGTCGGTGAATATGTGTCACCTCTACCTCTGTCCGACTTCTTAAAACTACCGCCGTTTCTGCCGCTGATGTGTACCATCTCGTCCAGTACAGTTCTCCTACCTTCCTCCTGAATCTCTTCAGCATATGAGAAACCACAAGCATACAAGGCCTATCATCTTTCTCAGGAGCTAAACACGCAAACGCCAGCTCAGCAACCCGTTCCACCATCCGGCACCGCACGGGTCACGTCCGTCTCAAGCTTGGCGTCAATCAACTATCCAGCTGACCGCACTGTATCCGTGAAAGCGCTAGAGCTGCCAAGTTAATCTCCTTTCTATCTCTTGACATATCTACCGCCTCTGGAAGACACAATCTCCATGAGCACAACTCCTAGGCTGTATACGTCACTCTTGTCGGTAAGCTGTAGCTCTGGTATAGTCCGGATCGAGTAACCCGGTGTCCCTTGCGGCGCGGTTGTCACATGAGTCATCTCTAACGACGGTACCAACCTTGAGAGTCCGAAATCTCCAACTTTGGCATGAAACCGCTCATCGATCAGGATATTCGTAGATTTCACGTCACGGTGATAAATCGGTGGTTTCATTTGCTTATGTAGGAACAAGAGTGCTTCAGCCGTCTGTGTAACTATCGTCAGCCTATTATCCCAGTCTAGATACTCACCACGACCGTCGTGTATATGATCGGCAAGTGTACCGTTTGCTATGAATTCGTAAACCAGGAGAAGCTCCGTCCTTCAAGACAGCACCCATAGAGCTGAACCAGATGTGGATGCTTCACCTGAATCGGGATATAAGCACTTGAAAGAGCGGTAACGGAAGGGACTTACCTGGGAAAGAATGTTGACTTCGTTGTCAAACTGAACCTTTCCCTGTGCGTTCCAGTGGTTAAGTTTCTTAACAGCGACGGCACGTCCGTCTTGGAGCATGCCCTTGTACACGGTACCAAAACCGCCGTCCCCTAGACGTCCGTCTTCTGAAAAGTAATTGGTAGCTTCCTGGAGCTCCCTCAGGCTAAAGTTTGTTGATGATCCCGCTACTTAGGCCTTGGTTCGGAGTTAATCTTTTGCTACTTGCTGACAAGAATTGCGTGTTCCTTCGAAGAAGATCCCTCGGCCTTTTGAAAATGCAGCACGTTCCACAGGCGAGTAAGAGGATGACACCTGCAGCTACACCACCTGTGCATCAACCCGAATGAATTAAGTCAAACTTTAGCTGATTAAATCATAACTCACCTATAATCGCACCTCTCCTCTTTCTTCCACTCGATCGTCTGGTTGTAGAAGCTGAAAGTAAACTGTCAGACTTCCCTGTAACAAGAACGAATTAAGTTAATCCTACCGCCTGTTGTATTGAAACATACGAAATCATATGTAGAAGTGTTGAATCCACATATTCCTTGTGAACTTTACACCGATCACAGTCGAACTGCCGCTGAGGGTCTACAGACCATGGGATTTCAATGTAAATTTGTAAAGGACTGCCACTCGGTGGTGGAGAAGCAGAGCTACGCTCCCTCCTTGTAAACTTAATAACATGTGCCCAAATATGATAGTTCCTCAGCCGTTTCTGGAATTTACATGATGCAATAACATATACCTGACTTAAATTTTGAACTCCCGGAAAGCAGAAACATCAGCAACTCTATAGCCACTTCTGCTGAGTGATAGATTGCAGTCATTGTCAAAGCTAAGCCTTGCAAGTGTGGTGTTGATCACAAGATGCTGTTTCTCGTAATCAATTCTGACAACAGGAGCGCTGTAATTACCAGCTGAAACCATGAGACTTTCATCGTCATTATTACATTCAAGCCTGTGCCGAGGATCGCCACAACCTTCATATATCCCAAACGGAAATGTAACATTGATATCAAGATCTCCACACTTATTTCTACATCTTTACCATTTGCAAGAGAGACTAGAACCATGAAGATCACTCCCTGCCAGAACATTCCTATCCTGTTATAATAGCTACTAAACATCTTATTGAAGTCCTTAAACCATATAGAAAGATTTCTGAACTATGGAAAGGATTGAACTTACTTACACATGGATCTGAGATTTGTCAAATTGTGAGGAGCACAGATGCAGAACGTAAGTAAAGAAGACAAAAAAACAGTCACCTAATGCTATACTTATCGGAAGGTAACATCTTACCACGCGAGATAGTGATGCTTGTACAAGGATTGAACTATTAGACTGAACTAAACATGGGGTTTAGAAGATTCATACTGACTTGATGGTATTATTCCAGTATAGTACCTTAGACTAGTAGGTTTTCCACATAGGCAGCGGAAGATTTCGTAGTAGCATTGCTGACCTCCTAAACAATAACATTAGCTGTAATCTCCTTATCGTTTATTGGCTGCAGATAGAGAAGAAGAAAAAACGTTGGAGCTTTGTACATGTAATTTAGTATTAAGAAATGCATTCTTAAATGAGATTTAACTTAGACAGGAGTTTTAATCTCGGTCAACCTTATTATTAAAGTTACCTTTAACATAAAGTTAAGAATGGATTTTATTTTCGCACTAATACTTATATTTAAATATTAATACATAAATTTATTTTATGTACCTTCACACTAAACTTTTTGAGGTCCCTTCACATGTTTGACCCTTAGCATTTAATGTTTAAGCTATGTATGAAAAATCATATGACGTTTAATATAATTTATAAATATATTCTATAAATTTTATATAGAATCTAAGTATTAAATAAATTAATTAATAATAAATATAAATTTATATATTTAATATATATACATAATATAATTAAATTTGTATTCGTATTAAATAGAAATTTTATTCTTTTTATGTCCCTTAATTATTCCATGTTGTATACAATTTTATAAAGATAAAAATTAAGCACCATATAAATTATTTATTAACACAACTTTGGACCCATAATGCATAATATATATACATGGCATGTACATACACATGCTTGTCATATCTATATACTAATGTATGCATACATTAATGAAAAAAAACACGTGTTTAATTTGAATTTAAATATAAATTTTAAATTTAAGTACATGTGCAAATGTATTGTATTTATGTTAAATAAATAAGTATTAATGTGAATTGAACAACCATCATATAAAATTTTATGTTAAGGAAAAGGTTAATGCAAGTGTAAAAATACTTAAATGGCACACTTTAAGGGTTTGTAAGGTTCCATAGTATATACTATGTATATGCCACGTATACTCTGCATGGAGGTGCCATGTGGCACTAAGATTCATGCACACTAATTTGGGCACTGGCTAATCTGGGCTAATTTGGGCACCATGGTTTACTTGGCACCAAGAGTGCTAATCCTGGCATAGAAACTTAATATAAATACCTTGTATGAGTAAGACTATCGAATCATATTTGGTATTCACACCTCTCTCATTGATGGAGATGTTGGGCAGTCCTTTGAAGGCTTAGTTTTTTTTTTTTTTGTATTCTTTTTGTCTCCCTCTCCCCTCGTTGTTCTTGTTCGTGATGGCGAACTAGTTGTTCGATGCATTGCAATTGAGCGTGGTGAATCAGACTGCTCTCTATAGGAAATTTATCAATGTATGCAGCAAAATGCCAGTATGCCGCTGAGTGTCAATTCACACCTTTTGGGTTCAAATCCACATGTTCGTCTAGAGTTCTTCAAGAGGGAGGTTGGAGCAGACGTGCACCATTGGTGAGAACACTTTCAAGGATTACTGACTACCATGGATGGTCTAAATCCTAATAGTTTGAGAGTTCCCAACATGTTGTAAGGACTTGCCTTGCATGGTACAATGGTGTCCCCGTTCTTAATCAATAAGATTAGAAATCTTGTCCCAACGATTCAAATAAGCTTTTGGTAAGCCCGAGGATTTGGCTGCAATTTTTTGTGAGCTCCACGACTTGAAACAAGTGTTAGGAGAGACCGTTCAACGATTTGGATCAAGTTTCAAAACTTGGTCAATTGTGCAGATCCAAGCATAATAGAATAGGTACAGTTGGGCTTGTTGTGACCGGCTCTTCACACTAATTTGGCTGGCTTGGTGGAGGGATTTGGTCCTTCAACAGTGGAGGAGGCCTTGCGGATTGCACAACGATTTGAGAACTCGTTGGGTGCAGCAAACATGTGTATCCTATATTGGCACCTATTCCTGGAACTTCTTGACATCTGATCCTGTTCCGATGGAAGTGGGTGCTGTTCAGATGGAGGACAAGTCCTCAGGCAGCAGAAGGGGCCCATGCCAAGTTGCTGGTCGCATGGTCGTGGCATGGTCATGGGTGGAACATTCAATGCTACGAGTGTCGAGGTTGGGGACATGTTGCACGAGCATGTGCAAATCAACATTAAGTAATTGCCATCAAAATTGCAAAAGAAGTTGAGACACTTCCTTAGCCAGAAAACAGGGAGTAGTGCATGGGGTGTTAGAGGACCCATGCACTAGGCACATTGCACCACCTCTGAAGCATTTGATTCCTGCACATGGTCGACACTTCCTTAAAGCACCTTTGTTCTTCCATGCTTGTGCAGGCATAGGGGTCTCGAGTGAGTTACTGAACATCGAGCATTTTATGTTTGTGTTCTCAGGCATGGTAGAAGGAACTCCTGTTTCAATTCTGGTGGACTCCGAATCCGGTATATCTTCTATCAATTGATCAGTGGTTGAGTCCTTGCACTTGCACATAGTACCTGTTGAGTGGACTTTGAAGATAGTGTTTTCTAATAAGCTCGATCACATTGAATTGCACACGTGCTTGTGGTGTTAGGAGGATACCATCATATACTTCCATTACGGGTGATGCCGAGCCAAGTCCATGACATCATCATGTGTGTCAATTGGCTTTGTGCGGTCAAGGCAAGATGTGATTTTGAGACGTGCATGTTGTCTATCCCAGGATGCCCCCCATTACAGGCTACAAGACATGCACCCCATGGCATGGCGGCGACATTGCAAGGCATTGTGGCGCCTAAGGAAGAGCCTTCTCCAGAGCAACGCGCTAAGGACATCAAGGACTTGTTGGCGAGGTATCTGAGCCTATTCAAACCAACGTAGAGGAGTTGTGAATCCCCTGTTGACTACTTGGCATCACATCCCGACTGGTACAACTCGCCCAAGATGGGGCTCAGGCAACGTTCTCCAAAGGAGAAGGATATCCTGAATCGTTGTGTGAGGGAGATGCTAGTTGAAGGTGATACATAAGTCTCGAAGTCCGTGGGCGGCAGAACCACACCTAGTTCCAAAGCCGGATGGAACTACACATTTCACTATTGACTTCAGGCCATTGAATGATGTTTCTATTCCAAATTCATATCCACTACTGAGGGTGGATGATTTGGTTGATGCATTTGGGAATAGCTGGTACTTTACTATCCTTGACATGGCTTCAGGCTATTGGCAGATTCCTATGGCTTGAAGATGCAGCAAAGATAACATTTCGAACACCATCCGGTTTGTATGAATTTATGGTTATGCCATTTGGGTTGGTCGGGGCTTCATCAGCCTTCTAGCGGATGATGGATGAGCTATTGGAGGGCTTTGAAGAATTTACATGTGCATATATTGATAACCTTCTGATTCATTCTATTACGTGGGAGGAGCACCTCAGCAGTTAGAATGGGTTGCAGCGATTGGTGCAATACAGGCTGAAGTTGAAAGAACAGAAGTGCAAGTTTGGATGTACCTCCTTGAAATACTTAGGATTCATCATCACGGCAAAGGGTGTGAAGCCGGATCTCGAAAATGCCCTGGCTGTACAAGAATTTCCTGCT
>PUQB01000192.1:92010-254961 GCA_003024785.1 Selaginella tamariscina
GACTTAAACATTGCTCACACAAGGTGTTGACGTTAGATGGCCACTTGGCAGCCACGTGATGCCACATGTTAACCCTTTGATTTAAAACTTTGACATTATGCCTTGACGACACAAGCTACAGCTTGCACCGATATAAAAATAACGAGCTTAGTCATGAACCCAGAACTCTCACTACATATACTCTACCTTATTTATGTGACGGAGCCCCCCCCCCCTCCCCCCCCCTCTTTATTTAATTGTGTAAGTGGGCTGGCATGAAATGCTAGCCCCAGTGTTAGTGAGTATACTTACCTTAACCTAACCCTAAACCTACCCAAGGGAGGGAAGAAGGGTGTGGATTAGGGCAACCCTAGGGTTAGGTCAACCCAAGGTGTCAAAGTTTTTACCTGAAGGACTAACACGTGGCAACACATGGCTACCAAGTGGCCATCCAACATCATTACCATGTGTGAGCAACGCTAAGTTTTTCCAAGATAACCCTAAGAGTTTGACTCAAATGCCCAAATAGGCATGAGACTTAAGGTCTTATCCTAAGTCCCTTAGAATGATTATAAATCGAACCCCAGAGGACAGCTAGAGTAGACTGTAGGACTCTATGCCAAAAGACCTAGACAGGCTCATGTCCTAACCCCACCAAGGAGATGTGTCCCACACATACCCCCATGAAGAAGCTAAGGCATTGTCACTTATCCCGTGAGGAATCACCTTTGTCTAGGAGTACAACTCCTATAGGGCAACAAGTAAATTCCCTAAGGCTAGGTTTGAATAACACTAAGTACATGACCTTGCGAGTGCCTCACGAAAGGGTTTTTGTTAATGAGCTTAGGTTGTTCAACCCTTAGATCCCAAGGAGAACACCCTCTAGCCAAGTGTGCTGAAAGCACACTTAATCATGAGACTTAACCTCCCTTGAGCTTATGCCCAAGGCTTAACACCCAAGTGCGAGTACAAGCATATCTATTTGCTAAAGTATCCAACCCCTTGGCAACAAACCCATGACACAACCCCAAAAGGCATGCCTCACACATTGTACCGTGTGTCGTCTAACCTAGTGTCACATCTTCATGTGACATTGTCTCCCATGATGTGAGCTATCATGCCATAGCCCCTTGGATCCAAAAGTTACACTAAATGCCACAAACATGACTCCTAAATGCCAACTTTATAACCCCTCTGTGGATCCCTCAGGAACTCGGTAAAGAAAACCTATTGGCTAAGATCCCACACCCACAATTGGACTAGGACATGAATGTGCCTTGCTTAGTTGTGAGTGCTACTCTTAACTTGATGTGGAGGAGGAGGCTGAAGACAAACCCCAACCTCTAACCGTTGGAATGTGCAATTCGACAAGACCTTCTAAGCATGGATTCACCAACGTTAAGGGTAGGATGTTGAGGCGACTCAACAGAGGGTTGTGCCTTGACGACACAAGCTAGAGCTTGCATCGATAAAAGAATAATAAGCTCTGTCATGAACCTAGAAACTTTCTTACATATACCCTACCTTATTTATGTGACGAAGTCCTCCCCCCCCCTCTTTTCCTATATGTGTAAGTGGGCTAGCACAAAATGTCAGTCCCTTAATTAACGAAATGAGCTTACCTTAAACCTAACTCTTACCCCTAAACCCTACTTGAGAGGGTGGGGATTTTATGACGTGGGTAGGGAGACCCTAGGGTTAGGTCTACCCTAGGGATGTTCCTAACCTTTTTTAATATGTCGGATTCATCTGCATTAATTGATAAACCTAATTGGGACATTAAAATCGGGAGAGAGGTTTTTAAAAGGTAAGTGTTACCTTCGCTTAGAGTTTCTCATGATATTTAGGGATAGCCAGCCAGACTACCTCTAAACACTTAAGTGTAATAAATGGGCCTATTTTTCACTACATCTAGGATTCTTTACGTAATCCAGTAGGTAATAACATTCAACCTTCAAAGAAAAGGGTTGAGTCGTAATAAAAACAATGACACAAGAGGTGTTCCTAACCCTTGACACGCCAAACTCACTTTAGGGGAGAGTTTTCTAAATGGAAGTACCTTTGCTTGGAGTTTCTTACAAATATCTAACACCATTCGGCTAAACTATCTTTAAATATTCAAGTGTACCAAATAGGGCTATTTCTTACAACACCTAGCATTCGTCAACATAACTCCGTAAGTAACAACACTCAAACTCTAAAGTAGAAAGTAGAGTCATGACATTACGTAAACATTAATTTGTACATTGGTTTCACTTTGTTTTTTACTCGATGTTTCATCTATTTTCGATAAGTTATTTAAAAACTCACCAATGAACATAAACTTGGGCTTTATGTTATTAACATTTAAACGAGAAATGCAATAATTTTTATGAGAAGATGCAATTAGTGATTGAAATAATATCCTTCGTTTATCCCATATTTGACCCTCGGCCCAAGGGCCTAAAGTGTCAACACCAACGAAATATTTGATTGAGGAACATTATTACTCGGATGATCCTTGACACCAAAGTGAGGTTAAAAAAAGATTCTCCATATAATCTGTACGGTTGTATGCTCCTAGCACGCACCAGGCATACAAACTGGCACGCAAAATAGTCACCCCCTTTGTCAACGAGTCAAATGCAGCCTAGCAAACGAAACATATGCATAAGCGGGTTGCATTTCTGGGTACAAAGCTATGAGCTGTCTAGTTGCGATGATTCCAACTTTAAACTCATTACGGAATCGACATGCTGACAGCAAACATGTCCAGTCGGAAGCATCTGGCACAAACGGCATGTTTAGAACAAGATCAAGTGCACCCTTCAGATGGCCTGCACGAGCGAGTATGTCCACCATGCAAGTATAATGCTTCTTTGTAGCTTCCACTCCATAATCCAACCTCATTGAATTAAAACACCACCGTCCTGCTTCAACTCTGCCTTTCTGACTGCAGGATATAATCACTGGCACAAAACACCCTTGGTCGGGCACCTCAACTCCCTTCATTGTTTCGTACGTGTCGATGACGCAAGTAAAGTGCCCAATCTGGGTATAGGCACCCAACATAACACCCCAAGAGACCAGGCTTTTCTCTGGCATTCTATCAAATATTTGCCTTGCTTCGTGCACATACCCACTTGTTGCATATGCCGACAGAAGAATAGTGGATGAAAATATACATTGTTCTGGCAGTTTCTCGTACACCTGCTTGGCAAGCAGCAGGTGGCCGCCCTGGGCACATGCATTGAGAACGGCGTTCCAAGAGAGAGTGTCTCGCTCTGGCAAGTTATCAAACAAATACTGTACTTGCTCGACTCTTCCGTTTTGTGAAAGCACTGACATGAACGAATTGACCGTGGCCAAGTCCTTCTGCGGTATGTTGTCAAAAAACCATTCCGCATCACGCAGACGCCTCTCCCGGCCAGAAGCAACTATCATGCTCGTCCATGTGATGGTGTTTCTCACTGGCATGTCATCGAACAGCTTTCTACATTCATCCATGTTTCCGGAGTCAGCACACACAGTTAAGATGGCAGTCCAGGAGACAAGGCTTCGTTCCGGCATTTGATTGAAAATGTTCCTAGTTTCTTGCAGATGGCCGGCCTTGCCATACGCTGTGAGAAGGATATTCCATGCAACAAGATTCCTTTGCGGCATTCTTTCGAAGAATTGCCTGGCCCTCGGCAGAGTATCCTCTGAGCGAACAGGGCGAGCATTGTGGTCCAAGTGATGATATCCGTCTGTGGGATTTCTGCGAAGAAAACCTCCGCGTCTTTCAGATGCCCGCTGTGGACATATGCAGCCAGCAAGGCATTCGAAGAAGCCAAGTTCCTCTCAGGCATGGAATTGAAAACGCGCTTTGCATCCTCCAGCTTGAGATGCTCGGCATAGGCAGACAGCATCGTGTTCCATGATATCAAATCTCGCATAGGCATCTCATCAAAGACTTGCTCGGCATCCTGCAAATGCCCGTTATGGGCGCATGCAGAAATCATAGAGTTCCAGGATATCAGATTCGGCTCCGGCATATGAAAGAAAGCTTGCTGAGCATCATGGAATCGTCCATTCCGTGCACATGAGAATGAGAAAGCATTCCAAGATGCCGTGTTCCACAGGGGCATCTCATATATGAGCATAGTCTTGGCCTCATGCAAGTGCCCATTACGGGCATATACTCCTAGCATCAAGAACCATGAGAAAGAGTCTTTTGGGTCCGTGCCATCGAACAAAGCACGTGCATCCTCTACACCCCCGCACTTGCCGTACATTTCAATCAATTTGTTACGCACGTAAGTCCGGCTAGTGTCGCTGCGCACTTGTATTTCCCTTGCCATACCCAGGCTGGTGCAAGATTGCACAAGCAGCTCCCAGCTCTCCATGCATGTTTCCCAGCTCCACTATTGTTGGTTGACAATGTGGTTTTAGTGCCGATCCAACCAAAAAATTAGTTAAGAGATGCACATATAAAAGCCAGAAAATTTCTTTACATTCTCCCATGAATGGAAGCGAACATCTAACAAAATAACAAAAATGAAATCAATTCTGCAAGTAGCAAAGTCAAGAAAATGGGTATGCATCAATGTACGCATTACGTGTACAGGCTCCACGTACTGTAGGCCACGTCCTAATCGTAAGTGAATTGATCTCTGATCGTTCTGGGTTCAGCCCGTCGACAAACTCAGATGCTTACAATTTATCTACAAGATCCATGTTGTCGTTGTCGTAAATGGAGGCTAAAACAAGAAGGTAAACCCCAGTCAGTCCCTTGTCGCAGTTGAATCAGTAAGGAACCTCTCCCAGAAAACATCATTAAACCCCACACCAACAGCTCCACTGTCAACGCTGGCATGCACGGTAGTCTTGCGCACTTGAGCGGAGCTAGCTTGCAGTTGCATGTCGTGGTGGTTGCTAGCAGCATCAGAAGGCGAGCGAGGAGAAAACTGCCTGTTATCCTCCAAAGAGCTTATTTCCGAACAAGGAGTTGTTACCGTTGGCTGCCTCGTAGAAGCTTGCCCTTCATTCTCTTGCCCCGACTTGTTGTCCGTTGTTACTGTCTGCTCGTCCTCTTCAGCTTCAAGAAGCTCACGCACAAGAACTTCCACCTGAACAGGAGAGTCCTCAAGCTTGGCTATCACCTCCGGTCTACTGAAGAACCGGATCAGTTTCTCACGAGCACCACTGTCCGGGTTGAACCTAACAATCCGACCCGAGTATTCTTCATCGTCACCATCAACAGCGGGCATCACATCTAGCTGCTTCCTCTTCTGACCTGTGATAGAGCTCGAACCCGAGTTACCACCACCACGAAGGATGTGTGCTAAGAAGCCAGGGCTCTGTATTGCTTTCGCAAGAAAATCGATCATTAGCTGCTGCCTGCGCTCAGTTGCGTGGAGGCGTTGGCCCATGAGCTGAAGCTCACGCTCAGTCTGCTGCTGCTGCTGCCTCAGACGCACAAGCTCCAGCATAAGCACGCTCTTGTCGCGGTTCAGCCTCTCAAACTCTGTCTCAAGACTGCCCTTGCCAGCATTGCTTGCGGTAGAGGGCTCCTGATTTTGATGCGGCTTTCGCCTGTGTATGCCCTTGAGCAAGTGGCGATGGCCCCGGACAAATCCCTCGTTTGCAAACTCCCAGCGATCCGGATCCACCTTGCGGAAGCCCTGAAAATGCACATGATCTATGTAAAAAATGAGCCTACACTGGTTTAGACAAGTACCCACATAAGTGTTGAGCTGCCTGACAAAGCTGGAGAAGTTGTTGTGCTTGAAGTACTTGGGCAGGAGATCTCGGGCGAATTCTGGGGGGTTCCACACGACGAAGCTTGTGCCCTTAGTGCTCCATGAGACTACTAAATCGGTGGAGGAGTCATCGATCATGTCGCACGTCTTGGTGAGGAATGGGGGCGGCACGGCGCTGTGCTGATCTTGCCTTGGCTGTGAGGTGGAGGACGAAGCAGGAGCATGATTGCTCTCGTCCGAGGTACTCGACGCCATTCTCATGACAAGGGGAAGAGCGCCATAGCCAACATCTGACTCGGCTGTGTTGTCAACATATAACCTATCCAACGGCGCATATGCTGCCACGTCTCCTCCCTCCAAATTAGTTTATAATGCTAGATTCGCGTTTCCATTGATTTGCCCTAAATGAAGGACATTGGAGTTGAGTATTGTAAACCAGAGTGAAGAAATACCTGTCACATAGGAGATAACGAGAACCAAAGGCCACAATTGAAGAGGCTCGTTAGAACTTTCTACTTAGTCGCAGTTTCATGTAGATCCTACAAAAGTAGTTTTAACAACGTAAAACGAGGGTAGTTTCTCAAGATATATGCCATGAGTGCAAAAAGCAGTGGGAAGGAGGTTCAAGAACAAGAAGCGGGAGGTGAAAAGCATTATGACTGTGCGAGTTGCAAATCCACGGACACCGAGGTTCAACTACTACAACAATGATAATAAGACGTGCAGACTAAGTGAAGCACAAAAGAAGAAAGATCATCAGAGGCATCCTCTTTTCTAGTATCGAGACAACGCATTCATAGTTTGTAACTTTGCTACAGTTTGCCACAATAAACTTCAACCATGTTCTTGCACGCAGTTACATGCATGTTGTGTACGTATGTTGTGGCAATCATTACATGAACTTGCTGTTGTAGAGTATAGTGACAAGCAGCGGTTTATGTTGCACTCATTAAGCAATGCAAGGACGTTCCAATGCGAGTAAGTTGCACGTAGACGCAGTGGAGAAAGGACTGTACGGCAAATGTGGCATATTCGATGAGGCATGCAGTAAGTGAGCAGCGAAACATCACATCTTACAATGTCATGCTTGCAGCATATGTTCTAATTTTCACTTTTAGTAATATGCCCAAGATGGACGCTGAAGAATGCTTATCATCTGATCAAGAGAATGCCGAGCAGGGATCTAACAGCATATGCCCAACATGGGCATGGGCTCAAGGGATTGCATAGCTCGGAAGAAGAAGGATTTGAAACAGGTCTCCTTGATGTGCGACCATGAGGGAACCCTATTTAGGCTTCTAGTGTGGAATCCAGTCTAAAAATGGTAGACAATATTATGTTGGGGCGGCTCAAATTTGCGTTTAAAACTTGAGTCAACTCAAGTTAACAAGTTCAATCGAGTTAGTCAATTGGTTAATGGATTCGAACCAACAAAGGTTCGCTGCGAACCACAAAGTCAACACATATTAATAGGACTAGTCAACAGTAGTCAAAGATGGTCAACAAATATTCAATGCTGGTAAACCACATTTCAACACTGGCCAATGGAAATATATATGTTGTCAACGCCTGGCTGGTTAGCTTGATTGTCATCAAAGATCAACCTCAAAAACGTTTGTCACAAACCTTTTTGAGGTTCACCACGAACACTATTGGCCATGTTTGTATTGACATATGAATGAAAGTACAATTTGCAAGAGAAAGTGGCACTACATAAAAGTTTGTGTCTATGCCTTTCATTTTGCCATGGGTTCTTGAAGTGTCAGAGTTTTAACCCAAAGGGCCAACACGTGGCTACCAAGTGGCCATTCGGTGTCATCACCATGTGTGAGAAACGCTAAGTTTCCCAAACAACCCCAACGACCCTAGGGTTAGACTCTAATGCCCAAGTGTACAAGAGACTTAGGGTTTAGCCTAAGTCTCCCTAGAATGTCTGCCCCCAGAACCCTTGAGGGATAACCATAGTTGACTTAGGGTTTAGTCTAAGTCTCCCTAGAGTGTCTACCCCCAAAACCCTTGAGGGATAACCCTAGTTGACTTAGGGTCTTGCCCTAGAAGACCTAGATAGGCTCATGTCCTAACCCCCATCAAGGAGACGTGTGTTCCACACATACCCCTGGACAGAGCTAAGGCATCGTCACTTACCCCTTGAGGAATCACCCTCATCCGGGAGTACAACCCCTTTTGGGTGACAAGGGGTACCCTGAACCACGACTAACTCCTAAGGGTTTGAGTGACCAAGTTATACCCTAGAGCTAGGGCTATTACTTAGTGAGGACACGAGTGTGTGCCGTAGGTGGACACGAGTGTTCTGCTAAGTAAACTCCCTAAGGCTAGGTTTGGAATAACCCTAAGCACATGACCTTGCGAGTGCCTCACGAAAGGGTTCCTGCTAACATGTTTAGGTTGTTCAACCCTTGAATTCCAAGGAACACTCCCCTAGCCAAGTGTGCCAAAGCATGAGACCTAACCTCCCTTGAGCGGATGCCCAAGGCTTAGCACCCTAGTGCAAGCACAAGCATGTCTGTTTGCTAAAGTATCCAACCCCTTGGTGACAAGCCCATGACATAACCCTAAAGGGCGTGCCTCAGGCATTGCACCATGTGACGTTTAGCCCAGTGTCACATCTCCATGTGACACTGCCTTCCCCGATGTGGGCTATCATGCCATAGCCCTTAGATTCGAGAGTTGCACCAAGTGCCACAAACATGGCTCCTAAATGCCAACTCTAGAACCCTCAATTATCCCCTAAGACCAGTAAGGAAACCCTTGTCAATCAAGAACCCACAACCACAGTTGGACAAGGACACGAACGTGCCCTAGTTAGCTATGAGTGTTGCTCCTAGCTTGACGTGGAGGAGGAGGCTGGAGACAAGCCTCAACCTGTACTTCTTGGTACGTGCATCCCGACAAAACCTCCTAGGCATGGATTTGCCAACGTTAAGGGTAAGCTACCCCGAAGGTGGGACGTACCCCTGGCATCTAGAAGTTAGGGCGGTACAACAGAGGGTTGTACCTTAACGACACAAGTTGAAGCTTGCATCGGCAGAAGAGCAACAAACTCAGTCATGAACCCAGGAGCTCTCCTACGTATACTCTACCTTATTTATGTGACGGAGCCCCCCCCCCCCCTCTTTTCCTGTATGTGTTAGTGGGCTAGCACTGAATTTTAGCCCCTTAGACAAATTAGCAATATGAGCTTATAACTCACCCTTACTCCTACCCCTAAACCCTACCCAAGGGGGTGGGGGTTTTAGGGCGTGGATTAGGGCAACCCTAGGGTTAGGTCAACCCTAGGGGTGTTCTAACCCTACTTAACACGCCGAACTCATCTGCAAAGACCAATCAGCCTATTCGGGACGTCAAAATTGGGGGTGGGTTTTCTAAAAGGTAAGTGTTACCTTCGCTTAGAGTTTCTCGCGACATCTAAGATACCGGCCGGACTACCCTAAACACCTAAGTGCACTAAGCGGGACTGTTTTTCACTACATCTAGGGTCCATCAACATAGTACAGTAGGTAACCACAATCAACGTTCAAAGTAAAGGGTCGAGTCATAGTAAAAACTATAACACACTCCCCGCCTTTGAAAATGTCAACGTCCTCGTTGACGCCCTAAACCCTAAACCCTAAAACCCTAAACCCTAAACTCCAAGACTAAATAATGTTAGAGAAAATTAACTAAAACTAACATATCACTCTATGCGAAGTCAGCCAAAAGTTCACATAAGTTTTATTACCCCCCTTGCATTACGCGAAACCAAGTACTTCAGAACCGTCGTTCATTGAGTTATAAACCCAGCTGCCGGAGGCACCACCTGCGACATGAAGTCACTTGGAGACCTTTTGCACGTCTGCAAAGTCTGTCACCCGACGCACACAACACTGGTTAATTTCTTTATTTAACTAGAAGGCCTCTAGTTAGTGTTGTTGCTGGCCCCTTGGTTAACAAGAAATAAAGAGTTGCTTTATTCTTAATATTAAATCTTGTTGACGATCTCTGTCATCTAACACACAACAAGCACTTCTCAAATGCTTGACCAAACACCTTCGCATTTCTTTTGATTTTCCAATGGTCCCACATCTCCACATGTTACGATATTATAGCTTACATCTCTGCATCCCTCGGTGCTTCTCATTACCCCTTTTCATAAGGGTCTGCTACTATACCTATTTCTCATTAGTATATAGCTACGCCAGACTAAGTATGAGACTTTTATCGGAATCAAGCTCTTTTCGATATAAGAGTACAAGTCGTAAAACCCTGTTCTTTTGTAAACATGTCAATTGGCCAGAGGCGATCACAGAGGCGCATGGCTGTACACATGTATACAACAAGGTGTTGCCAATCTACCAACTACCATTCACTTGGTGTGTTATTAACATAAATTTATTCCCGATAGGAATCAAATTCAGTCAAACCCGTGATCAAGTGTGATAGCCTTACCATTCGTCCTTTTGCAACCATCTTTGTACTCTTTCATAACATCGACCAGTTTAGGGACCAGATAAGCTAACATAATGTGGAAATCAGGAAATTCAACCCATCTATAGTGCCTCAATCAACAATCTTTAGATAACACGTCTCTTAATTGTATTCTCATTATATTCATTCCCAAAGAGCGCATCATACTAGATGCCGTTCAATACTTCCTAACTCTTTATCTCACTAAGTTCAAAATACCAAATTTTAAGACTTAGTTTCCACGATAAGAGTTTCTCTGAATTCAGAATACTGCACGCCTTCATAACATTATATTTATTTCCAACTCTTAAACTGATTTCGTAAATGTTTCTCAACACTATACCAAAGTATAGCATTTTCACTAATTGAAGCAACTAGTGTTTTTGATAAACATCTTTTAAAACTAATCCTTATTCCATAAATAGTTGTAATTTCGATATTGATACTCTTGAATGGATAATGATCGTTTTAATGTTCAAATCCTAAGTTATCAACTAGTTGTTATACTAGCGAATATAAACTTACAATCATATCAATTTATCAAAATGTTACAACTATAATATAAACATGGTCTTAGTTTACATGAACCGAACTTGAGTTTTCAAGATGGACATATAATGTTATGACAGTATTCTGAGGAACTTTTTTCAGAGACTAAGTGTCATAGTTTTTTACTATGACTCCTCTTTACTTTGGACGTTGACTGTTGTTACCTACTGTACTATATTGATAAGCCCTAGGTGTAGAAGAAACAGGCCCACTTAGTGCACTTGGATATTTAGTGATGGTCCGGCCGGGTGTCATTAGGTATTTGCAAGAAACTCTGGGCGAAGCTAGCACTTCCATCTAGAAAACTCTTACCTTAGTTTTTCGTGTCCCGGTTGGATTAATGGCTAGTTTCGGTGAGTTCGGCATGTCGGATATGCTTAGAAATACCCCCAGGTTTTGACAGGTTAGGGTTTAGGGGTCGATGGATAACTCACCAAGTATGTTCCCTCTGGGAATGAGATTTTAGTGCTAACCCACTTATGTAAACAGGAAAACAGGGGGGGCCTCTGTCACATAAATAAGGTAGTATATAGGAGTGAGGGTTCCTGGGTTCACGACTGAGCTCGTTACTCTTCTCCCGGTGCAAGCTCTAGCTTGTGTCGTTAAGGCACAACCCTCTGTTGTGCTGCCCTAACTTCCAGATGCCAGGGGTACGTCCCACCTTCGGGGTAGCTTACCCTTAACGTTGGCGAATCCATGCCTGGGAGGTCTTGTCGAAATGCACATTCCAAGAGGCAGAGGTTGAGGCTTGTTTCCAGCCTCCTCCTCCACGTCAAGCTAGGTGTAGCACTCACAGCCAAGCAAGGCACATCCGTGTCCTTGTCCAATTGTGGGCGTGGGATCTTGTTTGACAGGTTCACATTACTTGGTTCTTGAGGGTTCATTGAGGGGTTCTAGAGTTGGCATTTAGGAGCCACATTTGTGGCACTTGGTGCAACTCTCGATCTAAGGGCTATGGCATGATAGCCCACATCGGGGAAGGCAGTGTCACATGGAGATGTGACATTGGGCTAAACGTCACATGGTACAACGCTCGAGGCACGCCCTTTGGGGTTATGTCATGGGCTTGTCGCCAAGGGGTTGGATACTTTAGCAAACAGACATGCTTGTGCTTGCACTAGGGTGCTAAGCCTTGGGCATCCGCTCAAGGGAGGTTAGGTCTCATAATTAGGTGTGCTTTGGCACACTTGGCTAGGGGAGTGTTCTCCTTGGAATTCAAGGGTTGAACAACCTAAACATGTTAGCAGGAGCCCTTTCGTGAGGCACTCGCAAGGTCATGTGCTTAGGGTCATCCCAAACCTAGCCTTAGGGAGTTTGCTTAGCAGAACACTCGTGCCCACCTACAGCGCACACTCGTGTCCTCACTAAGTACTAGCCCTAGGTCTAGGGTATAACTTGGCCACTCAAACCCTTAGGGGTTAGTCGTGATTCAGGGTACCCCTTGTCGCCCTAAAGGGGTTGTACTCCCGGATGAGGGTGATTCCTCAAGGGGTAAGTGACGATGCCTTGGCTCTGTCATGGGGGTATGTGTGGAACACATGTCTCCTTGATGGGGTTTAGGGCATGAGCATGTCTAGGTCTTCTAGGGCAAGACCCTAAGTCAACTAGGGTTATCCCTCAAGGGTTTGGGGGTAGACACTCTAGGGAGACTTAGGCTAAACCCTAAGTCTCCTGTCCACTTGGGCATTAGAGTCTAACCTTAGGGGTCGTTGGGGTTGTTCTGGGAAACTTAGTGTTGCTCACACAAGGTGATGACGCCGAATGGCCACCTGGCAGCCACGTGTTGCCACGTGTTGGCCCTTTGGGTTAAAACTCTGACACTAAGAGGAATCATGAACTAGTGTCTGGTTCATCTAATTGATTTAGTAAGATATCAACCTCCACATAAATGTTATCATAACACTGAAGTGTTATATCAACTTCATATTTTAGTTATACCTTATAATTCAATAGATCTCCCCAAACATGAATAAAATATCTAGTTCAGTACATTGAACTAAGATACATTATTCACTTAGACACCTAGTAATCCAGAAAGTACTACATTGCCCCTCAAGCAATGTATTGAGAAATGCTCATTTCTCAACTAACTTGAAAACACGTTTCAAGTTATAACACTAAGGTAGTGCCTTACCAAAGTGTCAAACTCAAGTCTGCTTGAGTCTTTTATTATATGATATGACCACCTCATGTGATCATAACCAAGTTTCGATATTGAGCGCTCCAAACTCAATATTAAAGAGATACATACTATACTTTGACAAGTCATTTATAATCAATCTTAAAAGACTGTCATAAATACTTTCAAAGTTTAAGATATGAATATCTCAATGAATGAGGTGATAGGAAACCTCATATTTTTGACCGATATTGGACCATACGTTACGGTCATTGTATCAATCATCAAGAAGGGAGACCATCTTCTTGAATTAATCCCGCTACTATCACTTAGAATATTGAACCAAGGTCAAGGAACACCATCAAACCTTGAGATAGAACCAAAGACTAACCCAAGGAATATAATCAAACCTTGAGTCAAGAATAGTTCTATTTTTCAATATTCTAAAGAACTGAAGATACTACTTTATAAGTTCTTTGAGTCCCACATTTGCGACCATGATGCAGTCAAGAAACCGTCTTTTGAATAATCGTATTCGACTCTAAAATGAAATTGTTATTGAAAATCAATACAACTTCTAATCTCATCGAACACCGACTCTCTGAGGAGGTACATGCACTTAAACCTCCAAATGTATACCGACTAACTTCCGACTCATTTGACACCACCACACATAACTTATTAAACTTAGCAAGTTTCCTTACTTAGTCAATAAGCAGAGTGGAGAATCCCAAATCATGCTCTTCTTAACCAAGGAATCACCCTTGTTCAAGAGCTTATCCCCACATTGCAAACAACGTTACAGATTTCAAGATTAAAGAGTTAACAATGAAAATGCACAAGTGTGCGCCGAACGCCTTCACTATGCAAGTCCTTATTACTCAGTAAACTGAAAATGTAAACGTATGTTTCCAACATTACTTTCTGATAGATCATGCCATCTATCCCAAAAGTTGCATTGATAGGGATGCAACATTAAATCCGTCTACTGCCAAAATATTATTCTATCCCATTCTTAAGATCCACATGAGATAACTTCATAATCAAGTTAGTTGAGTAGCTAACTTGAATACAAAGTGCGCGCCTACAACCAAGGTTTCAAGTTGTACTTTGTTCAAATCAACGACTTGAACTTAGTAAACTATTTCACCTAATGTTACTTGCAGCTAGCGTCATCAAAGTATTACGTCCATCGACAATACTTTGATTACATTGGATCTTCGAACCAACTGCTTAACATATTCATCATATGTTAATATTCGACATTCCGTTGTATTATAAGTTCATCACCATAGTCTGCTTCTAGAGTTACACTCTCGGAAACATGCACTATAATAAGAGCTTATTTTACACTTTATGTCAAAATGTAGTGTTCATTTTATGTTTGAATATGCCCCTTCTCCCGAAGTCAAAGATGCACTTCTGAACATAAGTCTTTCCCCGTTTGAACACTACAGTTGGATCCGATATTGAATCTTGACTAAGCCAAAACTCAATGGACATAGTCTGTTCTCAAATCATGTGTTATCCCAAATTCAAACACCTTAAAGAAAAAGAAAAATTTTCAATAATGTGTAGAATAGGATATCACAACCACTCACAAGACTTAGTTTGTAAGCCAGAACAAACTAACATGCCTTGTCTTGTGGAAGTAAATGGTAAAGTAACCTGGACAACCATAAGGTAAAATAACCTGGCATACAACTTGGAAGCTGACTTCCAAGTGCTACCTTCTAAGTCCATAACCCACACCCACTTATGAAGTAGGTGTACTTGAAGAGTTATAGATCTCAGGACCAACTCTCCACGCAGAATTCAGACATTAGCCGAAAGTGATAGAGTACTTCAAGAATTTAGAACTAACTAAACCCTAAAATACACTACACTTTAGGTAGTCCTACTGACCGCAGAGAATAGGCTCCGATACCAATTGTCAGAGTTTTAACCCAAAGGGCCAACACGTGGCTGCCAGGTGGCCATTCGGCGTCATCACCCTGTGTGAGCAACGCTAAGTTTCCCAGAACAACCCCAACGACCCCTAGGGTTAGACTCTAATGCCCAAGTGGACAAGACTTAGGGTTTAGCCTAAGTCTCCCTAGAATGTCTGCCCCCAGAACCCTTGAGGGATAACCCTAGTTGACTTAGGGTTTAGCCTAAGTCTCCCTAGAGTGTCTACCCCCAAAACCCTTGAGGGATAACCCTAGTTGACTTAGGGTCTTGCCCTAGAAGACCTAGACAGGCTCATGCCCTAACCCCCATCAAGGAGACGTGTGTTCCACACATACCCCTGACAGAGCTAAGGCATCGTCACTTACCCCTTGAGGAATCACCCTCATCCGGGAGTACAACCCCTTTAGGGCGACAAGGGGTACCCTGAACCACGACTAACCCCTAAGGGTTTGAGTGGCCAAGTTATACCCTAGACCTAGGGCTAGTACTTAGTGAGGACACGAGTGTGCGCCGTAGGCGACACGAGTGTTCTGCTAAGCAAACTCCCTAAGGCTAGGTTTGGGATAACCCTAAGCACATGACCTTGCGAGTGCCTCACGAAAGGGCTTCTGCTAACTTTAGGTTGTTCAACCCTGATTCCAAGGAGAACACTCCCCTAGCCAAGTGTGCCAAAGCACACCTAGTTATGAGACCTAACCTCCCTTGAGCGGATGCCCAAGGCTTAGCACCCTAGTGCAAGCACAAGCATGCTGTTTGCTAAGTATCCAACCCCTTGGACAAGCCCATGACATAACCCCAAAGGGCGTGCCTCGGTTGTACCATGTGACGTTTAGCCCAGTGTCACATCTCCATGTGACACTGCCTTCCCGATGTGGGCTATCATGCCATAGCCCTTAGATTCAAGAGTTGCACCAAGTACCACAAACGTGGCCTAAATGCCAACTCTAGAACCCCTCAATGAACCCTCAGGAACCAGGTAACGTGAACCTGTCAAACAAGATCCCACGCCCACAGTTGGACAAGGACACGATGTGCCTGCTTGCTGTGAGTGTGTGCTACACCTAGCTTGACGTGGAGGAGGAGGCTGGAGACAAGCCTCAACCTCTGCCTCTTGGAACGTGCATCCCGACAAGACCTCCCAGGCATGGATTCGCCAACGTTAAGGGTAAGCTACCCCGAAGGTGGGACGTACCCCTGGCATCTGGAAGTTAGGGCGGCACAACAGAGGGTTGTACCTTAACGACACAAGCTGAAGCTTGCACCGGCAGAAGAGCAACGAACTCATTCATGAACCCAGGAGCTCTCCTACGTATACTCTACCTTATTTATGTGACGGAGCCCCCCCCCCCTCTTTTCCTGTATGTGTTAGTGGGCTGGCACTGAATTTAGCCCCTTAGATAAATTAGCAATATGAGCCTTAACTACCCTTACTCCTACCCCTAAACCCTACCCAAGGGGGTGGGGGTTTTAGGGCGTGGGTTAGGGCAACCCTAGGGTTAGGTCAACCCTAGGGGTGTTCCTAACCCTACTTAACACGCCGAACTCATCTGCAAAGACCAATCAGCCTATTCGGGACGTCAAAATTGGGGGTGGGTTTTCTAGAAGGTAAATGCTACCTTCGCTTAGAGTTTCTCGCGACATCTAAAGATAGCCGGCCAGACTACCCTAAACACCTAAGTGCACTAAGCGGGGCTGTTTTAAACCCTAAACCCTAAACCCTAACCCTAAACCCTAACCCTAAACCCCGGACAAGGTAAAGATAACCAAGTGCCCCAGCAGGCCAAAGCAGAGCTCGGACTCACTGGAGCACCAAAAAAGTTCGGCTGCAGCCACTAGCCAGCGGCACAAGAAATGTGCCACCAAGAGAGCAACCACAACCGTTTTGGTCTTGAGCACGAGCGCCGAATGTAGAGTCCATGCTCGGACGAGGCCGAAGAAGAACCCATCTCGGACAGCCACCTCAGGGGAGACACGAGGCCTACAATTTGAGGTGGCTGATGCATACTCATGGCCGAACTGAGAGTGAAGGGCTACCAAAGGCATTCCCCAACCCCAGTCGGGCTGCATTTTGGACAAGGTAAAGATAACCAAGCACCCCAGCAAGCCAAAGCAGAGCTCGGACTCACTGGAGCACCAAAAAAGTTCGGCTGCAGCCACTAGCTAGCGGCACAAGAAATGTGCCACCAAGAGAGCAACCACAACCGATTTGGTCTTCAATATGAGCACCGAAATACTTGAAACTCTGTGTCGATTTCCCCATCATACTTTGCTTCCACGACATGAAGGTGCCGGCCTACGCAACGGCATTGCCAACACCAATTCATCTCGGACTGCATTTCGGACAAAGAGCTCGGGCACAAGTCACAAGTCACTTATATACTATACCTTATTTCCGTCACGGAGCCCCCCCCCCCTTTTTCCTATCCTAACTATTGGGCTGGCACGAAATTGTCATCCCAGAGGAAATTCGGATAGGGCACAAAACTTATTAAGAAGTTTAAGGGGCCGTGCGGTAATTAGCGAATATCAGACGGCACAGATATCGAAACGGAGATCGGGCAACATGGGCTCGTAGATCCGGCCGAGGGCTACGGAAAGACATCAAAAACACCAAAATGGGAGTCCGGACAGGCGACTTACGTGCGAAAAACGCTGTAGACCGTCGCCATAAATTTAATTAGCCCTTGCAAGCGGCGGGGCCACGGAATCACACACAGAAATCTGTAGAAACATCGGATTTCTAGTGGTAGATCCGGCCGTGGGCTTCGCAAAGACACCAAAAACACCAAAAACGGAGTTCAAACGGGCGACTTACGCACGAAAAACGCTCCGGTCCGTCGCCATAAAGTTAATTAGCCCTTGCAAGCGGCCGGGCCATAGAAACGCATGTAGAAAACTGCAGAAACATCAGACCACTGCGATTCCGCATCGGTCTCGAAGATCGGGCCGATCCACCCGAGACAGATGTGAAATGACTCAAAAATTCAAAAGGACCAAGGAGACATTGAAATAAGAATTCGGGCCGTCAGAAACCGGGAGATCCAGGCCGTTCAACAGGTGGAGAAACGTTGCAGACCGTTCGCCGGATTTAATTAAGAAGTTTAAATGGATTAAGAAGTTTAAATCCAGACGAGACGGTTCCAACGGAACCAAAACTACGAGAGACGGACAGATGTACCGCACGGAAACTGCGGCAAACGTTGCTGACCGTTCGCCGGATTTAATTAACAAGTTTAACGAGGTGTGCAGTATTTAGCGAATATCAGACAACGCAAATATCCAAACGGAGATCGGACAACTTGGGCTCGTAGATCCGGCCGAGGGCTACGAACCAAACCCAAATACGCCAAAAACGGAGTCCGGACGGGCGAGTTACGCGGGAGAAACGCGGGTTCGTCGTGACGTGGCAATTTGACCTGGGGATTGGGGAGGCAACCACATGGCACATGGGCTGCCACATCGGCCCTGACTTTAGGGTTAGGGGTTAGGGTTGTGCGGTTTCACCTAGGGCTTGGAGAACCGAGCCCGTGCCACTAGGGTTTACACGTTAGCATGGACCTTGGGGTTTAGGGTTGGTGGGCATGACCTAGGGACGGGAGGAGACTCTGGCACATGGACTTTAGGGTTAGGGTTGCCATGTCAGCACAGACCCTATGGTTAGGTTTAGGGTTGCCACATCAGCACGGACTTAGGGTTTTGGGTTTAGGGTTCGTCGTGACGTGGCAATTTGACCTGGGCATTTGGGAGGCAAGCACGTGGCATGGCAAGTAGTGTTTTCGGCTTTTCGGAGTTGGAGTTTTGGTATCTTGGGTTCTGGAGTTCGGACTTGGGCCTTTGGATTTGGCAATTAGTGTTTTCGGCTTTTCGGACATAAGTCCAAGTCGTTGGCCAGGTCAGGGTTTAGGAGAAGGTTAGGACATAGTACAGGTTAGGGTTAAAGCGAATGATTAGAGGCATCGGGGGTTAATAACCCTCGACCTATTCTCAAACTTTAAATAGGTAGGGTGTGGTATTTTGTTTTCAAACTTAGGTATTCGGATTAGGGACTTGGTATTTAGTATTTGGGATACTAAGTTCGGTTGTGGAACTTTTTACGGGAATTCATTCTTCCTGGTGGAATGGAATTGTTGGGAAACGTGTTGCACTATGTTGTGAGATACGAAGTGCAGAATAGGGTTCTCTACACACACACATTATTCTCTGGGTGGATGGTGCTGATCTGGAACGTGTGACAAATGAGATACAGGCGTATGTTCCATCGGATTTTGATGTTGAAGGTAATGCTGTACAACCTGAATCTGAGGAGGACAGGAAGCTGTTGAACCTTGTGCTTAGAAGGCAAATGCATAGATGCCGTCAGGGTGGTTGTGTTATTAATAACCATTGCAAGTACGGTTTTCCATTCAAACCGTACATGTCTACTGAAGCAAGTTTGAATAAGAAAACAAACATGTGGGAGTACTTAGGCCACGCAATGAAGATAGGAATGTTGTTCAGTACCATGCTAGATTGCTTTCTATATGGGGTGCGCACATGAACATACAGCGGATTACAGATTCTGCATGGGCCCTATACCTCTTGAAGTATGCGATGAAGTCCGAACCTTCTGCTCCTATTAGCATAGACACATCAGATGCCGTTAGTCTTGGTTTGGGAGGAATGGATGATGTCACTTTGAAGCTTGTATCATCAATGGTGTTTGTGAAGCCCGTATCTGCTTCTGAAGCAGCTGTTATGCCTACAGATTCCGCTGATTGAGAGGTCAGAAGCAGTGAGTATATAGATTCTTCACCTCACGTAGGTAAAGAGTGACTAACTCGAGGAAGCCTATAATGGCGAATGTTCAAAAGTATGTAGCCAGGCCTGCTGTTCTTGAGTCTCTACTTTCTATGAATACTTTTCAAACTATTCAATTCGACCACAGTCATTTCAGAACAAAGCAGGAGTGAGGCTTGTTGGCGTTGATAGCCTAGGGAACAATGTCTATGAGTGTAACAAGGTGGTTAGATTCTCGCATTATGATCCAGTGTACCAAACGGAAGAGTACTTCTACAATATGTTGCTGAGGAAGGTGAGCATATTTTTGTGCTTCCAATGCTGTGCTATTTTGATTGATAACTTGTTATTGACACAATTACATTGTCAATGTAGGTGCCATTTCGAAAGGAAGCAGAGCTATTGACGATCCAAGTTGAATTGAGGACAGAAGGTTGACACAGTACTTTGACGAGTGCGTTGCAAGAAAGTTTATAGACAGTGAGGAGAAACTTATGGAGGAAATGGATAGGTATGGGAGAGAGATGCTAAAGACAGATCAACAGGTGCAAAGTCTTGTGAACAAAGTAGTTACACTATTAGTAAAATATTAGCGGATATGAGACAGAAAATGGAGATCGGAGTAAGTGGTTGGTAGATCTGGACAAGGGCTTTTCAAAGACTCCAAAAAACGCTAGGAACAGGTGTTGGTACGGGGAGTTATGCGGAAAAAGCGCTGTCCACCGTCGGTTTTGTTTAATTACGCAGATTAACAACGGTTAGACGATTAGTAATATAAGCGGATCTGAGACAGAAAATAGAGATCGGACTGAATGGGTTAGTAGATCTGGACGAGCTCGTCCCAACGACACCAAGACTATGAAAATGGATGTCATCAGAAAGACCTGAGTGCGAAAATCAACGTGTACCGTCCATTGGACTTAATCATATGTTTAAGCAGGATTACCGTATTTAGCGAATATTAGGCAGAAGAAAGATCGGAATTGAAGTCGGTCAGAACGTGTTTGTAGGTGACATCGAGGGCCGTTCATTGAGTAAAAAAAAACTGGAAACGGTTGTGTGGATAGTGAGTTAATTTAAACAATTTGTTTCCTTGAAAGAAACCTTTACAAACGAATTTACTTTTTATTCTTTGATTTCTTTGGCTTACCGTCTTCAATATTGTCTTCATCAGCTTGTCTTTTATTCTTTTTTACCTTCTCCACTGTTGTTGTTATGTCCTCTGTTTTGACAGTTGGTAAGATAGCTACCACGGGTGGTTCAACTTTGGTATTGCTCTTTTGTTCTTCCTTGGATGTTTTAGCAGGTTGTAGATAGTCTTTCATTCCCAGGATTGTTAAATATTACCAATGTGTAGTAGTAGAGGTTAGGGTTAAGGTCAATACCCTATGGTAGGAAGCGCAGTCCAAGGACCTCGAACTCTTTATACAAGTTGATTTGATAAATTGACTTGATAAACTTATTAAATCTAATAGACATGTTTACATGTCTTCATGATATACTTTTGTTTGCAAAGTAAAATGCAAATAAATCAGTCTTTTTTAAAAAAAATTGATCTGTTGAATTGACTTGGACATTCGTTCTTACAAAGTAGTTTTAAACATTTAAGCATTAATATGCATATAAATATGTATATTACTGGTAAAAAACACGCTCCATGTGTAAAAAGTTTTTTAAAAAAAACGTGCTTTCTATACTTATGAATAAAAAATTAGTCATAAGTGAAACTAATGGTTTTTTTATTAAAAAAACTATTACGTTTATAATTTTATCGAAACGTGATAAAATTTATATTTTACAAATTACATAAACAGGGTTGTTGTGTAATTTAATAAGCGTTTTTTTTAAAAAGGTATTATACACGTAGCGTGTGAATAAAAGTTTTTTTAAAAAACATAATATATATATTAAAAAAAACTCATTAGCAAACATTAGTTTGCATGTAGATATGAATATTCCAAGGAATATTATAATCTATTATATCGGATATTCTAGAAAAAGAATATTCTAGAAAATACACACGAATATTCGTACGAGAATATTCAAATCTTTTGAAATATACCAATATTCTTGTAAGAATATTCGGATATTATTAGAAGAATATCCTAATATACAGAGCTGGCCAAACAGAGTAACATAATACCCTAATTAAAGGGTCTTGCCCTAAACCAAATCCGTGTGTTAAGGTTTTGGCTATGGCGGAGGCTACACGGGCGGCTGTGTGTTTCCAGCAGATGAGTTCGACATGGGCAGCTTCTATTCATATGTGGCAACCACCATAGAGTGTCGATTCACGCTAAAGGTGTGTGTATTTTCCATTAAACATATGTGGGATAAATACATGATATATGTGTCTATTTTGTGCTCTGGAGGAGATTTAAACCAACGGTTTATAACATATAAACCCTCTTGGACCAGATTAAGCGGTGGATACAGTATCCCACGTTTAACATGTGGCCGAACAATTTTTTGAACCGTATGTATGTGTATGGGTTTTGTATGAGCGTTTTGCTTCCTGGACACTCGGACTTTTGCTGTACAAAGCCCGCTTGTTTACTCCTGCCACGCACCACGTATGTATGTGTCTATGCTCTCTGTATATCCCTGATTGATAACAGTTTGCAGACGACAATATGAATGAAGCAATGGTCGTTCTAAACTTCAGAAATCCGGGTTTTATTTATATACTCCCAGATAACAACTCCACAGTGACTCTGCATTTTAGGTTCCTTAGTGTTCTTAGAAGATAGGACATTCTGATACGTACACAGGCCCGAACAAAGTACCGAATGCCTATGCATTGTTTGTTCATGCTAGTTAGCTTATGTAATAAGCTTAGAACACAGATGTTCTTTATGCTAACGTGTTCTTACTTTGCTGTTGGCTGCAGGTACGTTCGGACTACCCTGCGTGCGTGTTTGTGATATTTTGTTAAATATACTATGTTATGCTCAATATGGAGACACTGTCACCACCGGGGTTTACCGGCTAGCTTCGGCTTCCACTGGTCTTGTGATAGACAGTAGTTTCACCGCTTCTCCTTAACCAAAAATGGCCCACTTGGAGCTCGGATTCCGCTGCCGGGGTTCACCGAAGCAACCCCGGCGCCCTGCCTATTTAAAGTTTGAGAATAGGTCGAGGGTTATTAACCCCCGATGCCTCTAATCATTCGCTTTACCCGACAGAACTCGCGAACTGAGCTCCAGCTATCCTGAGGGAAACTTCGGGAGGCACTAGTAATGGCCCCCTTTGGTTTGATATTAAATTAATTTTTTTTTTCTATTGTATTAGTTTTACAACTAGTTGTTTTGGAAACAAGTTAGAAATTAAAATTAAAATTAAAATTAAAACAACTAAAATACGAAAACAATAAGTAAAACAAAAATGTTTAATAAAAAGAAAAAAAAAAGATTATAGCAAAACTTATGATATCAAAAGCATAAAGAAAAGAAGAAAAATATAAGTAAAATGAAAACGAAAATAAAAATCTAACTGAAAATTAAAAGCAAATTATGATGAAAATTGAAGTAAGTAAAACAAGAGAAGAAGAACTGAAACAAAAATAGGAAAAAAATAAATCATGCACACACACTATATATGAGCAGCAGAATTAATCCCGCCACCCTCTCGTAAACCATGTGCACACACACATATATATGGGCAGCGGAATTAATCCTGCCGGCCTCTTGTAAACCATGCACACACACACACATATATGGGCGGTGGGATTAATCCCGCCGCCCGCTCGTAAATCATGCGCACACACACATATATGGGCGGTGGCATTATACAGATACACACACACACACACACATAATATATATATAATATATATATATATATATATAATATATATAGTATAATATGAATATGTATATGTATATACAGGAGTGTGCGTGTGTGCGAAAGTAGATAGATAAATAAATAAATAAAATTATATAGATACACACAATAGGAAGGACGCAATCAGGGAGGGCGTCTGCAACAACGCCACAGGTGCCACCACCACCACATGAGTTTGGGATAATGCATCCACATCTGCCATGTTGGATCCTAGCCAATGAAACAAACCCAAAATCAATACCCTTGCAGAATTAAAGTGCAACGTGCAAGCCGTCCAATCACATTCCTCTTCTTCATGATCGAGTCGACTACAACATGGATTGATTTCTAACGATGTAAATACGCATGGAACTTCTAAAAGGCCCATACGACTGCCAACATTTCTTGTTTGTGGTGGAATAATTTTTCTCCGCATCACTAAGGCTCCAGCTTGTATAAGCGATCGAGTATTGCTGTCCATCGGGAGTCTCATGCATCAGATTTGCTCCCAACCCCATGTCTGAAGCATCAATCCGAAGAATGAAAGATTTGTCAAAATCTGGATACCGCAACAAAGGTGGAGATTCTAGCAGCGCTTTAACATCTTCGAATGCCTTCTGACACTTCATGAACCACAAAAACCAAGCTCCTTGTTTCAACAATCCTCGCAGTGGGACTATCAAATCTAAGAACCATGGAACAAACCTCGCCATGTATGTCGCTTTTCCCAAGAAATGCTGCAACTCGGCCACTAACTCAGGAGTGGGAAATTCTCATACAGTCAAGGTCTTCTCGGGATCCGCCTTCACACCATCCGCCATGATGATGAATTCTAGGTACTTCAAGGAGGTACATCTAAACTTGCACTTTTTTTCTTTCAACTTCAGCCCGTACTGCTCCAATCGCACTCTAACTGTTGAAGGTGCTCCTCCCATGTTAGTAGAGTGAATGTATAACATATAAATAAATATATACTTTTTATCATGAAATTACTATATTTATATTTATTTAATCACTTACAAAATCTCAAAAATTATAATGGTGTTAAAAGTGCCACAGTCGAGGGACCAAATTCCTCCACCAAGCCAGCCAAGTCAAGGTGAAGAGCTGGCCACATGAAGCCTAGCTGCACAGGTTCTGTCATGCTTAGATCTGCACGATTGACCAGGTTCTAAAATTTGATCTCAAATTGTTAAACGGTCTCTCCTGACGGATTTAATGTTGCATCCGTATCAATGCAGCATTTGGGATAAATGGCATGATCTACCAAAAAGACTGGCATTTTGCTACATACTTTGGCGGTCTGATTTGCCACGCTCAACTCCAACGCATCAAACAACTTCAGTCATCTTTCTTTGTTCGCCATCACGCTTGAAACAAACGAACAATAACAAACAAGGGAGAGGGAGACAAAGAAGAACACAAAAAGCTAAGCCTACAAAGAACGTCCAAGATCTTCACCAATGAAAAGTGGCATGAGAATGATACTAAATACGATTAGATTAGGTCCATCTCATATAGGGCATTTATAGTAAGTGTCCCTCCCAAGATTAACGTGTCTTGTGCTAGATAAATCTTAGTGCCACATGGTGCCTATGTGGTGTAGATATCAAAGAGTTCACATGGCATATATTGTATATATACTGAAATCCATAAAATTTATAAACCATTGCATCTTAATTTATGACAAATTAAAAAATATAAATAATTGGATTTTTAAATTCATAGTCTAGATTAAATCATTACATAAGAATAAAAAATTATGAACCGTTGGATCTCTTTTTCTGTGGAGTCTAGTCTGGATTACAAAAGAGTAACAAAAATTTATAAACGTTGGATCTTATATTAATTTACGGTATATAAACCGTGATCTTTAAATTCATGGTCTAGATTAAATCGCGAAGGAGGCTAAAACAGATTTCAGGTTTATATCTTAATATTGGGTTTCCTCCACTAGGGTTTCTGAGATCCGGAGCATGGACGACATGTATGATGTGCAGGTTTATTATTGCATCGTAAATCCGGGAAAAGAAGTGGATGCAAGTCCAATTGCCGTTCGTAGTGAGGGGATGTGCACGGGAGTAGACGCCGGCTCCAGGGTTTTCTGACGCTATTGATGTCGTGAAACGGGAGGCTTCAGTCGAGGCGCCGGATGAATTTTTCCGTCTTTGCCTCTCGCCGACGCCCGCGTGGGTTCGAATTTCTCCTCGAGTTTCTGGCTATGTGTTCAAGAAAGGGGAGGAGATTTTTCTAAAGATAATACGAGGTATTTTGTGGCCTTGATTGTAATGATTTTTTTTTGAGTTGTCAGTGGCTGTGGTGTGGCTATGTCTTCTGTTCTTCGTGACTTTGTGTTGCGTTCTCTGGCGTAGAAGCCCCTTGCTTTTTGCTTTTGTTTCTCTATTGAATCCACGTAGCGTATCTGTTGCCTAAGTGTTGCTGGAGCTTTTTGTCTCAGCTTGATCAGTCGTGAGGTTTTGTTGCTAACGGGTGTCTTTTGGTGGTCCAGGAGCATTGATAATAAGTTGATGGATGCAGTCGACAAATACATGGACACAATCCGTGACTCAATCCGTGACTCATTGGGACCAGGGAGGAAGGTTATAAGAAGCGGTTTCCGTCATCGCTCGGGAAAGTTTGCAGCATAACTGGTGATAATCCTTGCCTGTTATGGGAAGGGTAGGCTCGCAGGAGGTGGTTGAGGTGGATGCGAGGTTGGTTGATAGGTGGAGGGTTCCCATAAGGCCACCGTGATCTTAGCTCCTAGTGGATCAGGGAAGACCAGGTCGCTCATGGAGTTGGCATGCAAGCGGTACTGTATGTATTTCACGGGATATAGACCTGGATTTGGCAGTGCACAGGCTCGGACGATGTCAAGGAGTGTAGTTACTGGCTCGGCAGATGGTATCCTTCTGGTTACATCGATCCAATGGCTCTTAGGTGTGCTGTCGATGCCTTGGTGTTGGCGAGGCTCTCGATTTTTAAGTTGCTGGATGAGCTCATGAAGGAACGGCACGGCCTAACGCTTTCTCCTCGGGACTGGGTGTTTTTTCAGCTCGAGTACCCTTCTGTGGACGATGTCTTTCAGGCACTTTGTGGCAAGATTTGTAATCTGGTTTTGCCAAATGACCTAGCTCTTCTTCAGCTGCTTTGAAGATTGCTATTGATCGTATTTCGGTCTTGGCTGGGTGGGCGGGTTTGCAGTTGTAGATGAGTCTCAGGTGATAAACAAGTACTTGGTCGGCAGGTTTGAATGTACTGTCCAAGGTGAGAGCCGGGGAATGCTAAACCAGTTTGTTGTGGCACTTGGGAAGTACCTTAAAAATGTGTTTGTCTCGGTACTGGCAAGAGCATGATGAAGATAAGAGAGATCTTATGACTACGGGGTCTCTGAAGGAGTTTGATGTAAAAGAAGTATACAAGCTGTCTGCATTTGATGATGAAGAAGGTTTCTTAAGGTATGCCCAACACTTTGTGGATGTAAGCCGCTTAGAAATGGAGGTTCTCTTGCAATTTACCGGGGCAGGCGGAGATGGTTCGTGACGGCTTTGGAGAGATACATGGCCTTGCAACATCTACCTGGACAGGAGACGCAGTTTTTCATACATTTTTCTAATGAGGTAGTGGAGAAGACAGGGAAGGAGATAGGGATATTTAGATCCCTGAAGGATGATGACTCAGTTCTACACTAATGTACCAGGCGCTCATGCCGACATTGTGGTCAAGATTGCGATGACGTACTACTATCAAGGGGAGTCCGACGTAGTTGTGGCAACAAAGGAAGCCTTAGAGTTGATCGATTGTGGACTCGGGTATTTGTCCCTGAAGGAAGAACCAACAGAAGTCTTTCTCCCCACGTTGGAGGATGATAATGTGAGAACTGCAGCTGCTGCTGTTGCAGTGTTGACGGAGCCTTTGGTTATTAGAGCTTTAATGAATGGATGCCAAGGGTAACTCACCTGAACAAATTTTTAGACTGGGCTAATGTTGGGCAGCGGCACTGGGGCTTTCTTACAACCAGTGTCTCTAACATTGTTTGGAGAAGGACTCGTCACTCCACAGCTTTTAGGCGGTGGGAAGGGAGTTCATGATGTGTACATGGAGGAATACGAGTTAGTTACCCCGAGGGTTCCACCTACATGCTTGGTGAGGAATGCAGTGCTTGGACAATACGAGTTGAAGGAGTGGGTTGCTGACGTGCAAGGGAACAACTTTTCTGTCTTCCTTAGAACTGGGACTGACGACTTGTGTGGGCCAGATGCTGTTTGTGTTTTGCGATCTAAGAGGAGTGGCAAGATGTTGCCTGTACTGTTTCAACATAGGAGGAGGGTTGATGACAGGAAGAATGCGCCTCATCGGACTCTGGTTGCCTGGAACATTTATAATTCCAAGCCAGAGAAACGGAGGGAGCTGCGGACGTTCTTGACTGGTGCAGAACAGGGTATTTGCAGCTTTTGGTATTGACGAGTGCTTGTGAAGCGTTTCAAAGGAACACTGGAGCTAGAGACGAGGACTTTTGTAGCAAGCTCCGGCCTCTCCATTCAGTACAAGCGGAAATGGAAAACAATGAATCTAAAGGGACCTGTTGTCGCTCCTCTTGCTGGATTGGTCTATGAAGAGAATGCTGTCACTTTTATGCCTGGGAACTTCTTAAACGTGGTCGAAGTGAAGAAACGTCCATACTTTGAAAATTTGGAACGGAGGAAATTGAAGAAAATAATGAAAATATGTATTGTAAAGAGTAATAATTATTAATTATTATTTTATACACGAGTCACCTCCCGGGCTTATAAATGAGATTCAACGTTTAAGTTAAAACCCTTATTTATATTTTTAAGTTATGACCAGTGCAATCAAATTCACCTTTAACCCTTATTTAACGTAACGGTCAGTAAATACGACCCTTAGTTATTATATCTATCTTTATTAATTTAGTCATGCATTTAACTATTGAGTTACGTGTGAAATTACAAACACACACACATTTAACCATTATTAGGGGCCTCCGCACCTGTCTCTTGCTTAAAAGTCTCTTTTAAGCATTTAAAAGAAATGTCTTAGAACCCAAATTGCACTACCTTTTAATATGAACTTTAAGGTTAAGGAATATTTGCTTAAAAGGATTGTAAAAAGAGCCTTAACAGTGACGCTTCTGCACATATCCTTTTAGTAATTTCCGTTTATCATTTTCAAAATAGAGCACTTGATGAGCACCTTTGCCAACGGCACTTGGAGGATGTGCAAAACACGACGAGCACCTCTGCCAACAACACCTGGAAGATGTGCAAAACACTCATAAGCTGTTTTGAAAACTCAAAAAGTATTTCAAGTACTTGTTTCAAGTATTTCAGCATCTTCATCCTCCTTCGAACTCCTTCGACACTTGGCTCGACACCGCTCCACTTCAGCATCTATCTGAGATGCCATCGTGCGTGCATACTCAGCACCTCCACCACTAGGATGGACACCAGTTGCTGGGTGAGCAGCAGCGAAAGAAGAGCTCCTGGCTGAGCAGTTGAAAAGAAAGAGTTGCCTGCTGAGCAGTAGCAAAAGTTGAGCTTCCCGAATGAGCAGCAACAAATGGAGATTTGTCTGGTTGAGTAAAAAACGCTGGGCTACTCTGCTGAGTTCCAAACATTGGGCTACTTGAATACACTGGGGAGCTTTGATGAGCATAGACTAAGCTAGGAATCCCCATAGGGTGTCTCGCTCCGTGAATCCCGTTGTGTATCCCTTGGCCATGGACCTGGGCAGGTCCATGGAACCCTCCTCCTTGGCCAACTCCTTGATCACCTACTGGAAACGATCGCAACGATGGATTGCTAAACCACCCAGGTCTACCCGACTGCTGAGAAAACACACATGACCCATGACTTCAGGACCTTGAGCTTCAGAGGCTTGAGCTTGAGATTGAGAATCATCCACGATCGGCACTTGGTGGCGCGAAAATCTTCACCACTTGCACCCTATATTAAATGTTGTTGTGCTATAGTTGATGTGGCACTTAGAAGAGCTTAAAGATCCTCTAAATTTCTGTCAGAAATGAGCAGATATTCCCCTGTTATTCCTCTTAGAAGAATTTTTTAAAGAATGGTGTGGTTCTGACTCTTTTAAGAAGATCCTTGCCTACAAGGACCAATTTTAACACTTTTAGCGCAAGAAGTAGGTGCGGTTAAGATTTGTTCACTTTTAAGGAGATAAAAGTGGTTTTAGAAGCAGGTGCGGAGGCCCCTATTTAACGTAAGGGTTAGTAAATACGACCCTTAGTTATTATATCTATCTTTAGTCATGCATTTAAATGACTTGTGTTATATTGAGTTACGTGTGAAACTAATAAACACAAACACACACACATTATGTATGTGTATATGTTTATAGATATTATAAATTAAATACATATTTTATTTAAGTAGTAGAGAATCTTATAAAATTGTATACACAACTATATTAGGTAATGGCTCGTAATAGTATGCAATGGCTCGTAATAGTATATGCATTATTTTAGAGAAATACGCAACATTATACATACCTAGAAACATAGAAATTAAATTAAACTTCCAATCTGCACTCATGAAGAATCGAACTCCTTATTTAGAGAAATATGCAACATCATACATACCTAGAAATATAGAAATTAAACTAAACTTCCAATTTTGTTGAGGAAGCTTCATGGCTAGTCGATATGTATGTGGATGTTGGTGTGATGCGGATTTGGTCTTTGTAATGTTGGTTGTTTGTGCGATTCTGGGTTTTGCTGCATTTGCCCAAAAGGGGTAAAATCATGTGGCAACTTTGATGAGGTCATGTAAGTAGATGCTGTTGCTGTGGGTCTGGAGCATGGTCTTACTATGCATGATAAGCTTGAATTGTCATGTATGAGCTGCGAAATTAAGTTGGTTGTGTCTTGTTTGAAAGCGATATTGCTGACTCCCTTGTAACCACGGCAAGCGGAGTCTGGGCAAGTCATCAACTGCAATGGTACATATGATGATGTAGATTTCAGCATGGCCTTGTCACCCATAGCTATCTGTGAGTATTACCATGGTTCAGTGGTGGTCCTTTTGGCTAGACATGGCGATTTGGTGGCATTTGCTTTTGTTCTGGTCTTGCATGTGGGGGCAATGGTCATTGATTTTGTTGAGAAAGCTTCATGGTTAGTCAACGTGTGTGTGATGTTGGTATGGTGCAGAGTTGTTCCTTTATGATGCTGGTTGTTTTTGGAGGTTGTTTCTTGTGGCATGCGCACTTGATTAACTCGTTGCTTGGGTTAGGCATCGCCTACGAGCCTGTGTGAAAGGTCAGAGGACTGAAGACCCCGAGTGACATGTTGCTGACACTTGCGTATGTGTATGTGGATGGTCGTGTTCCTGGCGATGTTGGTTGTTTCTTTTGTGGCACTTGCTGTGAATGGGCAAAGCTGTGTGGCAAATTCGTATGCACTTGATTGGCTCACTGCTCGGGTTAGGCACCGCCTACGGGCCTATGCTGAATGGTCAGGGACTGAAGACCCGAATACGTGTTGCTAGTTGGGTGTCTAGAAGGAGTTATACACTTTGTTGGTTCAGGCATTTGCGTTTCGCGCTTCATTGCCTTCTGCTGGTTATAGTAGTGGTATCTTTTTGAGTCGGCTTTTCGGAATTTGAGCTACTAGTGGAAGTGCGGCCCCATGTTTGAGGTGGTAAGGAGCCACCATTTATGGCTTGTTGGCGTGTGTGTTGAGCCTAGCACACCCCGGGCGTGAGGCTCCCATGCTTGGAAACGAGTATGGTTATTCTGGTACGGTGTTACTCCTCTTTGATGGGCATTTGCTATACAGTTTGTGGGGGATTGCTCTAAGGTTTAATGGGTATCTTCTAAGAGGGCAACTGCAACGATGGTTCTTGTTTACGAAGAGGTTTGGTGTGTTTGCAATAAGTATCCTTGGGCATTTGATGTGTGATCTTGGTGGATGTGTATGTGGTATGTTATAGTGGTTGTCATGGAGCTACTTTGGGTATCTGCTGCAGATTGGTTTGGCCTCGTTTGTTTGTGTTTGCTTTTTGCTTTGGTGTGTGCTTGTGAGCTGTGGTTGGGAGATTGAAGCTCGAGACAGTATCCGGGCAAGAGATTAGACCCGTAAAGGTCTGAATCGATTACTTTCTTCTTCGGTTGCTTTGGTGTGTGCTTGTGAGTTATGGTTTGGAGATTGAAGCTCGAGACATATCCGGGCAAGAGATTAGACCCGTAAAAGTCTGAATCGATTACTTTCTTCTTTGGACACTCAGCGATGCTTGGGTTTAGGGTGTCAGAGTTTTTACCTGGTGCCACAAAGGCGGCTTGCCAGGTGCCAACCCTGGAATCCCCTCTCTTGGAAACCCCACAAAACCTGGTAAAGTAACCGTATTAGGAACCCAAGCCTTAGGAAGTCAAACCCCTAGCTGACTAACTCCACAAACGAGACTCACTTTGTGAATCAGGATACACAGACTAGCCGAGCTTTAGGTGTCGTTCCTAGCTTGGTGTGGTTGAGGCGGCCGGAGCAAGGCCAACCACTAGTTTTGCGGAACGTGAAGGATCCTGCCAACGATAAGGATAGTCTAACCCTAGGGTGGGTTGTACCCCTGTCGTGTGGAAGTTTGGGGCGCACACAGAGGAGGGTTGCACCTTGACGACACAAGCTTAGCTTGCACCGGTAGGAGGTTAACGAGCTCTCTTTTGAACCCAGGAAGCCTCACTACATATACTCTACCTTATTTATGTGACGGACCCCCCCCCCCTGTTTACCTAAGTGAGTAAGTGGGCTGGCACGGAAATGCCAGCCCTTAGAGAAAATGGTTGTCCTAACCTAATCCTAAACCTAACCCCTAGGGGGGGGTTTAGGACGTGGGGTTAGGGCAACCCTAGGGTTAGGTCAACCCTAGGGGTGTCCCTAACCCTTATTTTGACAAGCTATAATTTGCGAAGAACCCTAACCTGGAACGTCAAAACGGGGGAGGGTTCTCTAAATGGAAGTGCTAGCTTCGCCTAGAGTTTCTTGCAAATACCTAACGACACCCGGCCGGACCATCACTAGATACCCAAGTGCACTATGCGGGCCTGTTTCTTCTACATCTAGGGTTCGTCACATAATCCAGTAGGTAACAACAGTCAAACCCCAAAGTAAAGGGTCGAGTCATAGTAAAAACTATGACACACTCCCCGCCTTTGAAAATGTCAACGTCCTCGTTGACGTCTAACTCCAAGACTAGACTAGGTTAGGAAAAATTAACTGAAAACTAACGCTAATCACTCTATGCGGAGTCAGCAAAAAGTTCACAAGTTTTATTACCCCCCTTGCATTACGCGAAGCCAAATACTTCAGAACCGTCGTTCACTGAGTGAGAACTCAGCTGCCGGAGGTACCACCTGCGACAAGAAGTCATTTGGAGACCTTTTGCACGTCTGCAAAGTCTGTCACCCGACACAGACAACAAGTTAGTTAATTTCTTTTAGTTAACTAGAATTTATATCGGAGGCCTCTAGTTAATGTTGTCTGTCGGCCCCTAGGTTAAGAAGAAATAACTTTATTCCTTAATTAGTTTGAGACCTTGCCTCAAACTCATTCACCAACTCCATCGCGTTTTGTAGATTCTCCAATGGTTCCCATGTCGATTCGCACGCTGGATAGCCTTTCCATTTGACGAGATACTCAAACTTACGTTTTCGCGGTCCATAAACCTTCCTTTTGCCCAATATGGATTCGACTTCGTACTCCGTACCTTCATGAACCAGCTCAGGGGGCGGACGTAAGTTTTCATATCTTTGCGGATGTTTCTCATCTTTGTGGAATGGCTCGAGCAAATTGACATGAAACACATTGTGTATTGTTCCCAACTCTGGAGGAAGATCCAACTCATAAGCCACTTTCCCTACTTGCTTCACCACCTTGTATGGACCTATGTAGTGCGATAGAAACTTCCTCGAAAGAGTCGTTGGAACCTTCAGGTTTTTGGTACTCAACAATACCATATCCCCAACCTGATACTCTACATCCCGCCGATGCTTATCGTACTGCTGACGATACCTTTCCTGTGCTGCAGCCATCGCTTGACGAGCAGCTTCCCATGTTCGATACAATTGTCCCGTGAACTCTGCTACAGATGGAACTCGATTGCTATCGTCTTTCGGTAACACCATACTCTGAGGAATACCACCCTTATTCCCAGTTAACACTTCCATCGGGCTACATCCGATTGCAGTGTGCATCGAGTTATTGTAACATATCTCAGCCATATCTAAGTGTTCAGCCCAATCAAGTTGATCACCTTGAACATAGCATCTGAGATAGTCCTCGACTTGTCGGTTCACCCTCTCCGTTTGACCATCAGTTTGCGGATGGTAAGCTGTACTGAACTTGAGCATCGTACCAAACTGCTTAAACAATGTTCCCCAAAACTTCCGTAAACGAGGATCCCGATCTGAGATCATGTTTCCGGTAGTCCGCGCACTCTTATGACTTCGTGGAAGAACAACTTCGCTGCTTGAATTGCATTCACTGTCTCTACAGTTGGAATGAAATGAGCAACCTTTGAAAACGATCGACTACCACCATGAGCGCATTAAAACCACAAGATTTTGGCAATCCCATGATAAAGTCCAAAGTAACACTTTGGCAACTTCCCAGCTCGTTTTTGCGATCGGCTCTTTTACTTGTTGACATGTGGGGCATGTCTTGACATATTTGGCAACATCATCTATCATACCCGGCCAATAGAATCCCTGCTTCAACAAAGCCAACGTCTTATGCCTTCCACCATGTCCTGCCAAAGGAACATCGTGATGCTCTCTTAAGCCTCTCCCTCCATGTCCCTTCTGGAACATAGAGTCTCTTTTCTTTATAATAAAGAACTCCATCTCGTACCGCAAAATGCCTGTTTGAGTGCATCCATTCGACTTTCTATTCCTGCTGGAATATTACCATCTCTTCGTAACTGATGAACTTGTTTCCTCTTTGCCACCAGGCTCAAAGCCTCTTTAGCAAACTTGTCCTGAGGATACGCCGTCACAAATTCATCCACCAAAGTTGACATGGGTGCTGACATAATCGAAGATGACCCTTTCTACTGAGTGCATCAGCTACCACATTGTCCTTTCCCGCTTATGTTTGATTTCAGGCTGAAATCGTGCCAACTTCTGCTGCCATCTAGCATACTTCGGCGATAGCTTCGGCTGCGTTTCAAAATACCTTAGAGTTACACTATCTGTCCAAACCACAGTGCCATGACTTGGAAGATAATGACGCCAATACTCCAAGGAAGCAACAATAGCATACATCTCCTTTTCGTGAGTAGGCCATCGAGTTTGCGCGGCATCTAACTTCTTCGAGAAAAAGGACACTGGATGTCCTTTCTGTTGCAATACACCACCAATTGCAAAGTCGGAAGCGTCACATTCTACTTCAAAGGGATCTTCAAAGATGGGCAACTGCAAAACTGGCTCAGAAGAGATAGCCTCTTTGAGTTTGACGAACGCACGTTGGCACTCTGGAGTCCAATGCCATGGAATGTTTTTCGTAAGATCTGTCAATGGGGCCGCTATTTCGAGTAACCCTTTATGAATCTTCGGTAATACCCTGTCAGACCAAGAAATGATCTAACTTCATGCACGTCTTTTAAAGTCATCCACTCAGTAATAGCTTGAATTTTCTTTGGGTCCATGGCAACCTCCCCACCTGAGATCAAGTGTCCCAAGAAATCTATCTTGGTTTGACCAAATGCGCACTTCTTTTCCCCCCTTTTAGCATACAATTGGTTCTCTCTCTCAATCTTTAAGTGTTCCACATGTTCCTCAATTGTCGAACTGAAAATCAGAATGTCATCAATATACACCACTACGAACTCGTCTAGATAGTCTCTAAACACATCATCCATCATTGTGCAAAAAGTTGCTGGAGCATTGCACAACCCGAATGGAAGACTAGAAACTCAAATGATCCATAACGCGTTCGAAAAGCGGTCTTCTCAATGTCATTCTCTGCTACCCGAATCTGATGGTACCCCGATCTCAAGTCTATTCTTGAAAAATACTTTGCTTTCGATAGCCTATCAAATAAGTCGTCCACTCGTGGAAGAGGATACTTATTTTTGATAGTTATCGCGTTCAGCTCGATAGTCCACACACATTCGCATCGTACCATCCTTTTTCATTACAACAAGATAGGTGCACCATAGGCGATCGACTAGGTCGAATGTGTCCTCGACCATCAATTCTGTCAGCTGTCTCTTCAATTCTACTAACTCTTGAGGATTCAACCGATATGGGGCTCTTGCCGGTGGAGACGAACCTGGCAAAATCTCTATCCTGTGGTCCACAACTCGACGTGGAGGTAACTCGGCGGCAAGTCTTCTGGCAACACATCCTTAAACATGTTCAAGACTTCCAAAATAGGTTCGGAACAGATTCTTGACCATCTCCTATTTTGACTTCACCAGTATCCAAAACCATTGCAAGAAACACACGTTCCCGATGTCTAACTGCCTTACGCAACTGAGTTAAGGTAAGGAACATAGGATTCCAATCCTTATCAGTTAGCGTTTCCATTTGAGCGTGTTTTTTAATGTCTTCTTTATCTGCTGCAAGCGTGATTCGATTATCTCCGAACCCCTCATTTCGATTACATGTTTATGGAACCATTCCATACCCAAAACAAAGTCAAACCCCGTCATATTCAAGACAACTAAGTCTAGCTTAGCCTTCCAATCTTTGATTTGGACAGGAACTGCCCTTGCTATATTATTAGTATTTTGAGAACCTTTGCCAAAATTGATCTTTATTTCACACATCTTTATTACATCCAAATTCAATCGACGAGCTAGACTAGTCGATATGAAGTTGTATGTTGCTCCAGTATCGATCATCATTCGGACTCGGTCCCCTCGTATCCTTCCTGTCAAATATAGCAAAGGGTCAGTTTTGTCTTGAATAGCGAATAAGGCAGGTTGTGTCTGGCACAACATTACCTCTTCTGACTCATCTTCCGGATCTTCAAGCGTTTCTGGTTCAGCAACTTCCTCTTCTACCATCGCCTTGAAATGTCCTGATTGTTGTGAGGGTGCCTGACACTCTTTAGCAAAATGACCAGGCTTGTTACAATTATAACATTTCACACCCCGCCTGCGGAACGCGGGGGAGCAGACTTTGGAGCCGATCCTTTGGCCTGCTGAGGAGGTGGTAACGCCAATGGTTTCCGAAATCCGGTGGGTCTTGATGTGTCCGAAAACTTGGAACTGCCGAAAAGGGACTTGCACTTCGAATTGATGGCGATTGATCTGGTCGCCTATCAAACCTTCTGAACCCAGACTTTGGAGGAAACTCCTTGGTTTAGGTTTTGCTTCCTCCCCTTTGTACAAGTCTTCTAACGACATGCCATAAGCAACCTTTTGAGCTGCCTCTTGACATTCCCGATAGCTTGTTGGCTTGTACCTTAAGATTTCTCGCGTCTTCTCATTCAAGCTAGCCATGAAGCAACTTCGAGCTTCATCATCGCTCATATTTGGCACCAATCGCCGTACACTTTCGAATCGATAAACGTGGTCCATTGGACTTCCCCGAACTCCCTGTTGACAAAGTGCCAGGTCAGCACGCAATCGCAAACCGAGATCATCCGGCATATACTGCTTTTTGATCTCCTTTTTCATGTGCTTCCAGCTGTTTCGGTATCCACGTTCACCTTCAACAATTCGCCACCAAGTCTTAGCTTCTTCTTTAAGAAATGCTTGGCACATGCAACCTTTTCTGTCTTTCTCACGGAAGCAGCCTCGAAATAGCTTTCCATATCATACAACCAGTCATCCAAAACCTTGTAATCCTTTGAACCCATGAAATTCGAAGGCTTTACCGGTTTGAATTTACTGGGACCTCACCACCTACTTCCGTCGAAGAATCTGATTCAGAGGAACCTGACTCTGAGTCATGCTTCTTCTTCTTTTTCCGTGTGTCTTTGCGGAACATCTGGCACTGCAGTATTCGTTGGAATCCGAACGGCAACATTATCGATTCGGTCGTTCAACCCCAAAACATCCCCTCGAAGTTCGTTTAGGGCATCCATCATTATTTCTCGCCAACCAGGTCGTTGTCTAACTAGGGGGTCGACCTGGATCAGCCTCATCCATCTCCTCATTTTGAGCCTCTGCGACAGCCCTCTCTGCCTCAGGCTCTGGTTGCTTTCTTGCTCATCGTATTGAACCCTAGTTCAACACTCGGAGAATATGCTTGGAATATTCCCAATGTGAAATTGGAAACACCCTGCACAGGTTGTACACCCACACACATCAGCTTAAACTAGCATAAGACTTTCGGACATACCTAGAATCTCACGCCGACTCACTGAGCAAGTGTTCTCCGAAGTTTGACAACTCACAGGATCAAACTCTCTGCGCAGAATACAGACATGTCAACCGAAAGCAATAGAGTATATCAAGAATTTAGAGTTATCTAAACATTGAAACACCTACGACTTAAGGCAGTCCTACTGACCGCAGAGAACTTGCTCCGATACCAATTGTCAGAGTTTTTACCTGGTGCCACAAAGGCGGCTTGCCAGGTGCCAACCCTGGAATCCCCTCTCTGGAAACCCCACGGAATCTGGTAAAGTAACCCGTATTAGGAACCCAAGCCTTAGGAACTCAAACCCTAACTGACTAAGTCCACGAACGAGACTCACCTTGTGAATCAGGATACACGGACTAGCCGAGCTTTAGGTGTCGTTCCTAGCTTGGCGTGGTTGAGGCGGCCGGAGCAAGGCCTCAACCACTAGTTTTGCGGAACGTGAACTCGGGCAATGTTTTGAGCTTGCGGCAGGTTTTCGGACCAAGGAATCTGACTAACTCCTTGGAAGTGACGTGCCCCTATCTCAAAGGCAAGATCCTGCCAACGATAAGGATAGTCTAACCCTAGGGTGGGTTGTACCCCTGTCGTGTGGAAGTTTGGGCGGCACAACGAGGGTTGCACCTTGACGACACAAGCTTAGCTTGCACCGGTAGGAGGTTAACGAGCTCTCTTTTGAACCCAGGAAGCCTCACTACATATACTCTACCTTATTTATGTGACGGACCCCCCCCCCCCTGTTTACCTAAATGAGTAAGTGGGCTGGCACGGAAATGCCAGCCCTTAGAGAAAATGGTTGTCCTAACCTAACCTAAACCTAACCCCTAGGGGGGGTTTAGGACGTGGGGTTAGGGCAACCCTAGGGTTAGGTCAACCCTAGGGGTGTCCCTAACCCTTATTTTGACAAGCTATAATTTGCAAGAACCCTAACCTGGAACGTCAAAACGGGGGAGGGTTCTCTAAATGGAAGTGCTAGCTTCGCCTAGAGTTTCTTGCAAATACCTAACGACACCCGGCCGGACCATCACTAGATACCCAAGTGCACTATGCGGGCCTGTTTCTTCTACATCTAGGGTTCGTCACATAATCCAGTAGGTAACAACAGTCAAACCCCAAAGTAAAGGGTCGAGTCATAGTAAAAACTATGACATAGGGGATGGGAATAAGAATTAGGTTTAGGGGGGGGAATAAGAATTAGGTTTAGGGGGATGGGAATAAGAATTAGGTTTAGGGGGATGGGAATAAGAATAGGTTTATATAAAATCCGTTGGGATGTTTTGATGTACACTTGTATTTAGCCCCATGTACACTTGTATTTAGCCCCATGAATAAACTCCTCCAATCTGGACTCAATGAAGAATCGAATTCTGACTTTCAATCTGGACTCATGAAGAATCGAACTCCTCCAATCTGGACTCATGGAATCGAACTCCTAATGTTTTGATGTACACTTGTATTTAGCCCATGTACACTTGTATTTAGCCCCATGAATAAACTCCTCCAATCTGAACTCATGACTTTCAATCTGGACTCATGAAGAATCGAACTTCTCCAATCTGGACTCACCTCCAATTTGGACTCATGAAGAATCGAACTCTTGACTTTCAATCTGGACTCATGAAGAATCGAACTCCTGACTTTCAATCTGGACTCATGAAGAATCGAACTTCTCCAATTTGACTCACCTCCAATCTGGACTCATGAAGAATCGAACTCCTGACTTTCAATCTGGACTCATGAAGAATGAACTCCTCCAATCTGGACTCACCTCCAATCTGGACTCATGAAAAATCGAACTCCTGGTTGTATTTAGCCCCATGTACACTTGTATTTAGCCCCATGAATAAACTCCTCCAATCTGGACTCATGACTTTCAATCTGGACTCATGAAGAATCGAACTTCTCCAATCTGGACTCACCTCCAATTTGGACTCATGAAGAATCGAACTCTTGACTTTCAATCTGGACTCATGAAGAATCGAACTCCTGACTTTCAATCTGGACTCATGAAGAATCGAACTTCTCCAATTTGGACTCACCTCCAATCTAGACTCATGAAGAATCGAACTCCTGACTTTCAATCTGGACTCATGAAGAATGAACTCCTCCAATCTGGACTCACCTCCAATCTGGACTCATGAAAAATCGAACTCCTGGTTGTATTTAGCCCCATGTACACTTGTATTTAGCCCCATGAATAAACTCCTCCAATCTGGACTCATGACTTTCAATCTGGACTCATGAAGAATCGAACTTCTCCAATCTGGACTCACCTCCAATTTGGATCATGAAGAATCGAACTCTTGACTTTCAATCTGGACTCAGAAGAATCGAACTCCTGACTTTCAATCTGGACTCATGAGAATCGAACTTCTCCAATTTGGACTCACCTCCAATCTGGACTCATGAAGAATCGAACTCCTGACTTTCAATCTGGACTCATGAGAAGAACTCCTCCAATCTGGACTCACCTCCCAATCTGGACTCATGAAAAATCGAACTCCTGGTTGTATTTAGCCCCATGTACACTTGTATTTAGCCCCATGAATAAACTCCTCCAATCTGGACTCATGACTTTTAATCTGGACATGAAGAATCGAACTTCTCCAATCTGGACTCACCTCCAATTTGGACTCATGAAGAATCGAACTCCTGACTTTCAATCTGGACTCATGAAGAATCGAACTCCTGACTTTCAGTCTGGACTCATGAAGAATCGAACTTCTCCAATTTGGACTCACCTCCAATCTGGACTCATGAAGAATCGAACTCCTGACTTTCAATCTGGACTCATGAAGAATGAACTCCTCCAATCTTGACTCACCTCCAATCTGGACTCATGAAAAATCGAACTCCTGGACTCATGAAGAATCGAACTCCTGACTTCAATCTGGAGCTGGACTCATGAAAAATCGAACTCCTGACTTTCAATTTAGAGTCATGAAGAATCGAAGAATCGAACTCCTAACTTTCAATCTTGAGTCTTTCAATCTGGAGTCTTCCAATCTGGACTGGACTCATGAAAAATCGAACTCTTGACTTTCAATCTAAAGTCATAAAGAATCCTAACTTTCCAGTCCTAATTTTCAATCTGGAGTCTTCCAATCTGGACTCATGAAAAATCGAACTCCTGACTTTCAATCTAAAGTCATAAAGAATCGAACTCCTGACTTTCAATCTAAAGTCATAAAGAATCGAACTCCTGACTTTCAATCTAAAGTCATAAAGAATCGAACTCCTGACTTTCAATCTAAAGTCATAAAGAATCGAACTTTTAACTTTCCAGTCCTAACTTTCAATCTGGAGTCTTCCAATCTGGACTCATGAAAAATCGAACTCCTGACTTTCAATCTAAAGTCATAAAGAATCGAACTCCTGACTTTCAATCTAAAGTCATAAGACTCATGAAAAATCGAACTCCTGACTTTCAATCTAAAGTCATGGAGTCTTCCAATCTGGACTCATGAAAAATCGAACTCCTGACTTTCAATCTAAAGTCATAAAGAATCGAACTCCTGACTTTCAATCTAAAGTCATAAGACTCATGAAAAATCGAACTCCTGACTTTCAATCTAAAGTCATAAAGAATCGAACTCCTGACTTTCAATCTAAAGTCATAAAGAATCTAAAGTCATAAAGAATCGAACTCCTGACTTTCAATCTAAAGTCATAAAGAATCGAACTCCTGACTTTCAATCTAAAGTCATAAAGAATCGAACTCCTGACTTTCAATCTAAAGTCATAAAGAATCGAACTCCTGACTTTCAATCTAAAGTCATAAAGAATCGAACTCCTGACTTTCAATCTAAAGTCATAAAGAATCGAACTCCTGACTTTCAATCTAAAGTCATAAAGAATCGAACTCCTGACTTTCAATCTAAGTCATAAAGAATCGAACTCCTACTTTCAATCTAAATCATAAAGAATCGAACTCCTGTCTACCAGTGAGTTACAAGAATAAAATGTTAAAAATTTATTCATGGTGCAAAATATAATAAAGATTCTAAATTTCACTCCCTACCGTGTAACTACCTCTACATCAAACCTCAGCCTCCACGGCATACACCTCCTCAGCAGCCACGTCCATCACATACGTCAGCAGACACGTCATTGCATACGTTTGCAGCCACGTATCACCTACGTCGGCAGCCACGTCACCCCGTGCCCCACACAGTGGTATTTTATCCAAGGATGTGCCATGTGGCAATCTGGCGTGCACAAAACGCAGGTGTGTTTAAGGGTCAGAGGTGGTCGATCCAACGGACTGTGACTTTTTTTTGGACGACTGTTGTGTCAGCTGTTGCCTCACACCTGAGCAAGGGGATTTGAATGAGAGAGACTTGATGGAGAGGTTGTGGCTCCCTGCTAGGGGTTAAACTACAAGATCAGGTGAAATGGAGGTGGAGTCGTCTGAGATGGCTTGTAGACTCTCGTTGATGGCAGTACAGTGCAAGCTGCAAGGTACGCTGGGAGTGATGACGCAGGTGTTGAACGACACTCCACCATATCCAAGGCAAGGCCCAGGCTGAAACTTGGGACTCATCCCTGTCCACTGTCACCTCCCACACCCCAGCCGACTTTGAGATGTGACCCACGTGCTCCCCTAAACAGACTAGCTCCCAACTCACTAAGGCATCCAGACGACTAACCTGTTTTATCACAGTGAGTTATAAGGATATTCAACATTATTTCAATACTCACACGTAAGCAAAACTTTAAGAGCAAGGGAATGAATTATGCAAATACGTATATAGTTATAGGACAAATAATGTTATGGAATATTATAATACATACCCTTATGTGTTATTTCCTCACAAATATTCTAATTAGATTTATTATAATTTAAATAATCAAACCTAAAGAACTTAACCTAACCAACGTGGGTTATAAATGTTTTAATTTTAAATTCATTTTTAATATAAATTTCATCATTTAACATAATTTAAAAATTAAAATCTTTAAATATAATTAAAATTTTCATGCTTTAAAATAATTTTGGAATATTAACAAAAGTAAGAGTATACTAATTTATTTTTTTTTAATTTTTTTAATATTTTTTTATAAAACATTAAAGTTAACTTGACCGATGACTAAACTGCAAGATTAGGGTTAACTTAATAGGAACAGGGATTTAGGGTTCTTGGGGCTGGCTCTGCCAGTGCACAAGGGGGAGGGCGTGGATAGCAAGAGAGGCGGTAGAATAGGTGACGATTTTGAAGCAGATGAGCAATTTCTCAGGGTTGATATGTACAATAGGAGTCGTCTGTTCGATGAATCCGTCATCGAGCATCGTTGGATCGACGCGGCTGGTATCATCTCCGCCATCCTCCGTTCTCTGTCTTGGTGGTCCAAATACAGACCGAGCCATCTCTTCCTATATGTGCATATGTAGTATATTTGTTTATACACATATACTGGTATGCATAAAAAACACGTAAGCGTGACTTTGTGTGTGCATCACAAGTATATATTTCTATGTTCATACTACATATGGTATATAATTACCTGCATTCCACATATACAAATATAATTGTACATTCAGGTCTGATAGTGGGGCCAAAACAATGTACATACATCCATGTAAAGGACACACACACATACACCAGGTAGCAGCTCTATGTGTATATATATGCAATGTTTGCACTCCTGCTGGGCACACAAAGACACTTATAATGACATTATTTTTAATGTTTTTAGATGGGTATGGAAGTTCTGAGACGGCTAAGACCACCAAAGCAAACTCAGGATTCTTCAACTTGATGTACAACAAGCAACCATCAGGAAAGAAAATCGATGCACAGGTACTACATATGTTGCATAATAGTGTAACATCTGTTTTATGTGTATGCATTATACTTACATCCTTGTGTATATTCATTTCTTGTGACATTGATCTTCTAGAGGAGTCAAGGACAAGTTGAAGTCCACCTAGCATCATATTTATATTATTGGGGAGACTGTTTGGGTGCCTACAACGTCCTAAGACCGTAAGTACTCTCTCTCTCTCTTTCTCTCTCTATATATATATACACTCTCAAAACATGAAATATCTGTTATTGTAGGATAGCAGATGGCCCTGCCTTGCGTGATGATGCTACATGTAATTTAATATACAGTCTCGTATTACACCGTATGTATGTCCAAGTTAGTACGGAGTTACACGCTTCAGCAACCAGTGGAGACTCTTACGGAAGCTGGCATCCTCAATGTACGGAGGATGCCGGGAATTTTACCGGTGCGGTACAGATGGATATACCATCTGCAATTAAAGACGCAGTCAAGATGCGAATAACTCCCGGTCTATGGAAGTCTCCATGGATAATACTGTGAAACACGTGGCAGTGACAACTAGGAACAAGAAACGGAAAAAGCGACAAGATCCAGACGATGAATTCTGGGCGAATGCCACAGTACACGTACGACCCAGTAAGTTATATCCAATACACACATATATGCTGTGTATAATACATAGACCGCGTATAGTTGCACATATTTACATTATCCTCTGCTCAAAACAGGTTGAAACCACAGAATACGGAGTGTGTGCTATGTATATGTAGTGTCTGTATTGTGTCTCTCTGTTTATATCTATACATATGTGTAGTATAATATATAGTCTTGCCTGTCTATGTGTATGTATACAGAAATAAATGCACACACTCATGTGCTTTTAGTCATGGACAGGAGATTGTATCCAGTGAATTTAGTGCGTTTAACTTCCCGGCCCAAAGACTTCCATGATAAAGCTGTAGAACACTTGAGAAGGGCGATTGCTCCTAATTCCCCTTGTCCAGGTATAACACTGTGTGTGTGCATGAATATAGATATTTCTTCCTAAATTATAATAATTATATACTGTTTCTTATGTCTAGTTGTTGCTTGCGTTGAAGGTGCTAACAAGGGATATAAATCTGTTATCAAGCTACCATCACATTACACCTTTGAGGTCTTACCGTGTGTACATACATACACAAATACATAAACACACATGTTTGCATGTAAAGTATGCTGTCGATTTCAGACATCTTGCATAAGTATCTTCCATTAACTTATCTATCTATTAACGGTTTAAGAGCTTTGCTACTTGAATCACTAAGCGAGAGGGACGCTGATATATTGTCTAACTGCTACGAAGAGATTCTAAAACAAAGTCCCTCATCTGTGGATGCTATTAACGGCCTTATTGCATTACATGACAACGGTAAACAAACATTTTCTCCATAATAACTGGGTTATCACATTATCCATACATTTTCGAGCATGTGATATTTGATATTATTAGTTGTAACGCAGGTGAATATGAGACGCAGTCTTTGGTTGAGGCAATTGCAGGGCATTTAGATACACAGGCAGGCTCTATTCATGTCTGGCATGCCTTGGCCGACTGCTTTCTTGAGATCTCTTCATGTATCCAGGAAGAAGATGAGACATGTGATATCTCGTCAGAGGACCTTGTTTTCACGTTCTTGGACAGGACCTCCCCTGGAAACACAGGCATTTCCCCGACAACCTGCTCACTAGTGCCGATCCCAGTAAGTTTATTTATATATAACTATAGAGATTCTCATGCTAACTTAAACACTACATAAATATATAATATATATATATTGTAGATCCAACGGTATTTGTGTATGTTTCACTTTAGCTCTCTCACTGTACACACGCTTTTTGCTTGTTAATCGATAGGTAGTGTTTTGCTTTATACAGGTGTATGTTTCGTTTGTTTTATAGGTTTGTTACATAGTCAGAGAGGTTTGGTTTACTTTGTATACATAGGTGTGTTTAATTTATAGTTTTGTACGTAGAAAGTGACTCGGCATTAGGATTAATTTTTAATTAATCTGTTTTTCAGCTAATCGTTGGAGATTAGTGGCTTATAAAGCAGCTTGTGCAGCACATATATATGGTCCTCAGTTCGAATACGTTAAAAGAGCTTTACATATGCTCCAAATGCTCAAGAGAAAGCGTTCTTTGGATCTCGTACAAACATTGCCAAAAATCCTTGTCAATATTGGAGTTTGAGGGAGCCTAATCAAAAGATTAGTAGGTAAACAAGTAATTAAGTTTTACATATATGTGTGCGTGTGTGTGTGTGTGGGTGTGTTTGTCTAACTGCAAGTTGTACAACCAAAGGTCTTAACAGCGTTACAATGGAGGTACGTGAGTGTTTTCTCATACTGAAAACTTTATGATATACGATAGTGAGTTGCACATTCCCAGCTTTAATTTATTGTATAGAGTTTTTACTTCATTCGTTAAACTATTAATATGTAATAAAATAAATTTTTCTATAATAACGTAGTAGTTTCACATAGGTTATAGATTGAATATAGTTACCTTATGTAGTTTATGTATAGATAAAATTAAATTGTATTTTGATAATTTTTTGTAAGAAATATTAAATTCTATTTTGTAAATTTCACGGATCTTACAAGATATAGACATCACGTGGAAGTACAGCTGGAAAATTATTTAATTCTTCCCCAAGGTTAGTTCTCATAATTTAGATTAGTATTTTACTTGATCTCCAAGCATCAGCTTACTCACATGGTTTCATCTATCCCCACGATGAGATATTCGCAGAATATCCTTTTACTGTTCACACAGGCGTCAATCCTATCATCCGGCGTATTTATGTCGCTTTCGTTTTCACATTGTCAGTCAGTCCTCTGCTAATGTTGAGCTATGGCTATAGAGATTCTTTGTTCGTCTCTCTTAGGGTTCTACATTTTTCTGTGTGGTCTTCTTTCTTGAGAGCCTTGGCTCTCGACAATCGCAGGACTAAGCGCCGGTACTCTCTCTCTCTCTCTCAAATCCCATTTTCTTGCCTGTTCTTCACAGGCATTTCATATTCTGGGGACAAAGATCGCTCTTTTATGTGCGTTTCTGTAAGGCGCTGTTCTTGTGTGCTCTTCTTTCTTGATCCGCACGGCGACTTGGCTATGGACGATTGCAGGTCTAAGCGCTGATCGTTTGAGGGACCGTGTATAAAGAATCATCCATTTCTTCTTCGTAGATATTCGATGGCGCGAGAGAAATCGCTCTTTTTCTGCACGGTCTGTAAGAATTTGGAGGCGCTGTAGATTCAGGTCGCCGTTCTTCTGAGAATTCTTGTGTTCTCTTAGTAATCGCTCGTATTTTGAGGCGCTCCCAAGGTACATGTGTGCGTGTGGTATAGGAAACTTAGGCGCTTCGGATTCTTATAAATGTCATGAAAATGTAGTTTCTTTGGAGGCATGATATAGTGAAAATCTAGGATCTTGTTTCTGCGGATTCATATAGATAATCAGGAAAAGTAGTTTCTTTTCATATCTTATGTTTTTATCGCCTTGTGTCCTAAACAGAAAGTGCAATCTTTATGTATAGCTTCGAAATCATGCGAGAAATTGTAGGTTCTTGGAAGATATAGTGTGTTTCTTTTGACTTTATAAAAGCCCAATTCTAGAAACTCATGGTTCTTGATGCAGAAATCTACAATGTGGGAATGACAACAGATGGGTTCCCAAGAAATGGCTTGCAGGTTGTATGCGCCTTTTCCTCCTCCTCCTGTAATTGTCTCTCCGGCACCTGGCGAGCTTGAGAGCCCTCATCGTATGGTGCTTCACCTCCGTCTCCGCCCGTTGGATCTGTCTCCAGCTGCTTCTGCACCTCTGCCAAAGCCCACTGCTGTTGTTCTCCCCGCCTGGTTGGTTACTGGTGCGCCAAAGGCACACTCACCAGGTGAGTACTTTCTGTAAAGTATTCATTGTGATATTGATAACATGAAGTATTGTCAAATTCTTTATTCATATTGTTTGCGATCAGTTACAAACTGATTACAATACGATGTGTTTACGCATGGATTTGTTACACATGAATGTGTGATTTATGAATTTATCTATATTGGTCTATATATATTATAAAGACATGAATTCGAACTGTGAATAATAATTATGCGTTACTGAGAGAGAATATATTAATATATTTGTAAAATTTATTAACGCATATTAGTGAGACATAAATAATGGTTGGATTATAATCAGTTATAATGGCATCTGTATGTTGTGTGTGTCATACATGAATATATATATATATATATATATATATATTTACGTGTGTATTTGGATAATAATATCATATATAACTAAAGAGTTTAATTAAATTTTAATTGTGACAGATGAGGAACAAAGTGTACATAAACTTAGCAAAGGTTTGCTTCTTACCATAATCCTCGTCCCCACACTGCTCGGAGGATCCATTTTGTTTTCCACATTTGTTGCGTGGATGTGCCAGAGTCCTCCATCTTTGAGGCATTCTCTTAGCAGAATAAGCTTATATTATTCTTATTGTTATGATAACAGGTGTGTGTGTGTGTGTGAGAGAGAGAGAGAGAGAGAGAGAGTGAGGAGCGGGTACATGTTGAGTGCATATTCAGGAGGAGAATATACATCCTTTAGTTATCATTACTACTATTATATGTTATCATCATCTTGTGTGTGTGTGTACACACACACACAGATTATGTTACATAGTCGAAAGTGCCTGTGTATGCTTTTGCATACAAGTTCCACCAAGTGTGTGTCCAGAAGTGAATATCTTTTATCATCATTATTATCATCGTACTTAGAGTGTCGTTCAACACCTGCGTCATCACTCCCAGCGTACCTTGCAGCTTGCACTGTACTGCCATCAGCGAGAGTCTACAAGCCATCTCGGAGGACTCCACCTCCATTTCACCTGATCTTGTAGTTTAACCCCTAGCAGCGGGAGCCACAACCTCTCATCAAGTCTCTCTCATTCAAATCCCCTCGCTCATGGTGTGAGGCAACAGCTGACATGAGAGTCGTCCCAAAGAAAGTCAGTCCGTTGGATCGACCACTTCTGACCCTTAAACACACCTGCGTTTTGTGCGCGCCAGATTGCCCACATGGCACATCCGTATAAAATACCACTGGGGCATGGGGTGACGTGGCTGCTGACGTAGGTATGACGTGGCTGATGATGTAGGTGATATGTAGGTCAATGGGTTGTACACGTCATCATGACACGTGTATGACAAGTGTGTGTGTGTATGATGTAGAGGTAGTTAGGCGGTGGGAGGAAAATTTAGAATCATTCGTTATATTGATTTTTAACATTCTATTCTTGTAACTCACTGGTAGAGTGCCTTTCACTCAAAAGTTTGATTCTCCATGATTCTAGATTGAAACTCAAGAGTTCGATTCTCCATGAGTCTAAATTGGAGGAGTTCTAGATTGAAAGTTGGAGGAGCTCTAGATTGAAAGTTAGGTAATTGGAGGAGCTCTAGATTGAAAGTTAGCAATTGTTACATACAAACTAGAGACCCTCACAAAACCACCCGACCTCCCCCGAGCTGTCTTTAGTCTCCACACGCTGCTCTCCAAAAAGGCTTCCCATATTAGTGTGCCCTTCATTTTTTCTTAGATCTAGGTATAGCTCTTTAAGAATATTCTAGCTTATACCTTTGATTCGTTATACGGGTCGTAACAATCCTCTCCTCATTAGCAAGTCCTTGTCCTCAAGGGCAGTATAACTTACTCAACTGGTCTGTATCATTAGCCTTGTACATCCACAAAGAATCTACCTGGGACTCGTTCCTTGTGAGTACTCTCTTTAACTGACTAACATAACACTAGTGCACCCTCACTTTTCTGGCAGCCGTAGTCGATATGTCACCTTATCGATACGCTCAGAATCTCATAAGGACCTGAGTACCTAGGAGACAACTTATCATTGTATCCCTTCCGTAAGGCCACAATAATGTTCCGCGTGGCAAATACCACTCAGAGATATATATAATCTCCCACCTGGAACTCTTGGAAGCTTCTGTGCTCATTAACAAACTAGATAGCTCGACTTTGAGCTACTTGTAAGTTCTTCTTGAACAAACTCTGAATGCTTCTAAGCTTAACACTCAGATCTTTAGCTTCCTCATCCATGTTGCCTTGAAGATCGATTCTTCATGATTTCAGATTGAAACTCTAAATTAAAAGTTAGGAGTTCGATTCTTCATGATTTCAGATTGAAACTCTAAATTGAAAGTTAGGAGTTCGATTCTTCATGATTTCAGATTGAAACTCAAGAGTTTGATTCTTCATGAGTCTAGATTGGAGGAGCTCTAGATTGAAAAGTCAGGAGTTCGATTCTTCATGAGTCTAGATTGAAAGTCAGGAGTTCGATTTTTCATGTTTTAAGTTTATTATGGGGCTAAATACAAGTGTACATAAAAACATCCTAACGGATTTTATATAAACCTATTCTTATTTCCATCCCCCTAAACCTAATTCTTATTCCCATCCCCCTAAACCCAAGCATTGCTGAGTGCAATCGATTCAAAACTTTACGAGTCTAATCTCTCGCCTGGATACTATCTCGAGCTTCAATCTCCAAACCACAGCTCACAAGCACACACCAAAGCAACCGAAGAAGAAAGTAATCGATTCAGACCTTTACGGGTTTAATCTCTCGCCCGGATACTGTTCAATCTCCAAACCACAGCTCACAAGCACACACCAAAGCAAAAAGCAAACACAAACAAACGAGGCCAAACCAATCTGCACAGATACCCAAAGTAGCTCCATGACAACCACTATAGCATACCACATACACATCCACCAAGATCAACATCAAATGCCCAAGGATATGCCCATATGCATCAGAATGACCACTTATTACAAACACACCAAACCTCTTCGTAAACAAGAACCATCGTTGCAGTTGCCCTCTTAGAAGATACCCATTAAACCTTAGAGCAATCCCCACAAATTGTATAGCAAATGCCCATCAAAGAGGAGTAACACCGTACCAGAATAACCATACTCGTTTCCAAGCATGGGAGCCTCACGCCCGGGGTGTGCTAGGCTCAACACACACGCCGACAAGCCATAAATGGTGGCTCCTTACCACCTCAAACATGGGGCCGCACTTCCACTAGTAGCTCAAATCCGGGAAGCCGACTCAAAAAGATACCACTACTGTAACCAGCAGAAGGCAATGAAGCGCGAAACGCAAATGCCTGAACCAACAAAGTGTATAACTCCTTCTAGACACCCAACCAGCAACACGTATTCGGGGTTTCAGTCCCTGACCATTCACACAGGCCCGTAGGCGTGCCTAACCCGAGCAGTGAGCCAATCAAGTGCATACGAATTTGCCACACAGCTTTGCCCATTCACCGCAAGTGCCACAAAGAACAACCAACGTCGCCAGAACACGACCATCCACATACACATACGCAAGTGTCAGCAACATGTCACTCGGGTCTTCAGTCCTTTGACCTTTCAGCACAGGCCCGTAGGCGCCTAACCCAAGCAACGAGTTAATCAAGTGCGCATGCACAAGAAACAACCAGCATCACAAGAACAACTCTGCACCATACAACATCCACACACACGTTGACTAACCATGAAGCTTCCTCAACAAAATCAATGACCATTGCCCCCACATGCAAGACCAGAACAAGAGCAAATGCCACCAAATCGCCATGTCTAGCCAAAAGGACCACCACTGAACCATGGTAATACTCGCAGATAGCTATGGGTGACAAGGCCATGCTGAAATCTGCATCATCATATGTACCATTGCAGTTGATGACTTGCCCAGACTCCGCTTGCCGTGGTTACAAGGAGTTAGCAATATCACTTTCAAACAAGACACAACCAATTTGATTTCGCAGCTCATACATGACAATTCAAACTTTATACATAGTAAGACCATGCTCTAGACCCACATCAATAACATCTACTCACATGACCTCATCAAAGTTGCTACATGATTTTACCCCTTCTGGGCAAATGCAACAAAACCCAGAATCACACAAACAACCAACATCACAAAGACCAAATCTGCATCACACCAACATTCACATAGACGTCGACTAGCCATGAAGCTTCTTCAACAAAATTGAAAGTTTAGTTTAAATTCTATGTTTTAGGTATGTATACGTTGCGTATTTCTATAAAATAAGGAGTTCGATTCTTCATGAGTGCATATTGAAAGTTTAGTTTAATTTCTATGTTTCTAGGTATGTATGATGTTGCGTATTTCTCTAAAATAATGCATATACTATTACGAGCCATTACCTAATATAGTTGTGTATACAATTTTATAAGATTCTCTACTACTTAAATAAAATATGTATTTAATTTATAATATCTATAAACATATACACATACATAATGTGTGTGTGTTTGTGTTTATTAGTTTCACACGTAACTCAATGTGCATGACTAAAGATAGATATAATAACTGACCCTTACGTTAAATAATGGTTAAATGTGTGTGTTTGTAATTTCACACGTAACTCAATATTACACAAGTCATTTAAATGCATGACTAAACTAATAAAGATAGATATAATAACTAAGGGTCGTATTTACTGACCCTTACGTTAAATAAGGGTTAAAGTGAATTTTAAAAATATAAATAAGGGTTTTAACTTAAACGTTGAATCTCATTTATAGTGTCACATAACACATATTGCTCGTGTATAAAATAATAATTAATAATTATTATTATTACTCTTTACAATACATATTTTCATTACTTTTTCTTCAATTTCCTCCGTAAATTTTCAAAGTATGGACGTTTCTTCACTTCGACCACGTTTAAGAAGTTCCCAGGCATAAAAGTGACAGCATTCTCTTCATAGACCAATCCAGCAAGAGGAGCGACAACAGGTCCCTTTAGATTCATTGTTTCCATTTCCGCTTGTACTGAATGGAGAGGCCGGAGCTTGCTACAAAAGTCCTCGTCTCTAGCTCCAGTGTTCCTTTGAAACGCTTCACAAGCACTCGTCAATACCAAAAGCTGCAAATACCCTGTTCTGCACCAGTCAAGAAACGTCCGCAGCTCCCTCCGTTTCTCTGGCTTGGAATTATAAATGTTCCAGGCAACCAGAGTCCGATGAGGCGCATTCTTCCTGTCATCAACCCTCCTCCTATGTTGAAACAGTACAGGCAACATCTTGCCACTCCTCTTAGATCGCAAAACACAAACAGCATCTGGCCCACACAAGTCGTCAGTCCCAGTTCTAAGGAAGACAGAAAAGTTGTTCCCCTCTTGCACGTCAGCAACCCACTCCTTCAACTCGTATTGTCCAAGCACTGCATTCCTCACCAAGCATGTAGGTGGAACCCTCGGGGTAACTAACTCGTATTCCTCCATGTACACATCATGAACTCCCTTCCCACCGCCTAAAAGCTGTGGAGTGATGAGTCCTTCTCCAAACAATGTTAGAGACACTGGTTTGTAAGAAAGCCCCAGTGCCACTGCCCCAACATTAGCCCAGTCTAAAAATTTGTTCAGGTGAGTTACCCTTGGCATCCATTTCATTAAAGCTCTAATAACCAAAGGCTCCGTCAACACTGCAACAGCAGCTGCAGTTCTGACATTATCATCCTCCAACGTGGGGAGAAAGACTTCTGTTGGTTCTTCCTTCAGGGACAAATACCCGAGTCCACAATCGATCAACTCTAAGGCTTCCTTTGTTGCCACAACTACGTCGGACTCCCCTTGATAGTAGTACGTCATCGCGATCTTGACCACAATGTCGGCATGAGCGCCTGGTACATTAGTGTAGAACTGAGTCACATCATCCTTCAGGGATCTAAATATCCCTCTCCTTCCCTGTCTTCTCCACTACCTCATTAGAAAAATGTATGAAAAACTGCGTCTCCTGTCCAGGTGATGTTGCAAGGCCATGTATCTCTCCAAAGCCGTCACGAACCATCTCCGCCTGCCCCGGTAAATTGCAAAGAGAACCTCCATTTCTAAGCGGCTTACATCCACAAAGTGTTGGGCATACCTTAGAAACCTGCTTCATCATCAAATGCAGACAGCTTGTATATTTCTTTTACATCAAACTCCTTCAGAGACCCCGAGTCATAAGATCCTCTCTTATCTTCATCATGCTCTTGCCAGTACCCGAGACAAACACATTTTTAAGGTACTTCCCAAGTGCCACAACAAACTGGTTTAGCATTCCCCGGCTCTCACCTTGGACAGTACATTCAAAACGTACTTGTTTATCACCTGAGACTCATCTACAACTGCAAACCCGTCCCACCCAGCCAAGACCGAAATATGATCAATAGCAATCTTCAAAGCAGCTGAAGAAAGAGCTAGGTCATTTGGCAAAACCAGATTACAAATCTTGCCACAAAGTGCCTGAAAGACATCGTCCACAGAAGGGTACTCGAGCTGAAAAAACACCCAGTCCCGAGGAGAAAGCGTTAGGCCGTGCCGTTCCTTCATGAGCTCATCCAGCAACTTAAAAATCGAGAGCCTCGCCAACACCAAGGCATCGACAGCACACCTAAGAGCCATTGGATCGATGTAACCAGAAGGATACCATCTGCCGAGCCAGTAACTACACTCCTTGACATCGTCCGAGCCCTGTGCACTGCCAAATCCAGGTCTATATCCCGTGAAATACATACAGTACCGCTTGCATGCCAACTCCATGAGCGACCTGGTCTTCCCTGATCCACTAGGAGCTAAGATCACGGTGGCCTTATGGGAACCCTCCAACCTATCAACCAACCTCGCATCCACCTCAACCACCTCCTGCGAGCCTACCCCTTCCCATAACAGGCAAGGATTATCACCAGTTATGCTGCAAACTTTCCCGAGCGATGACGGAAACTGCTTCTTATAACCTTCCTCCCCTGGTCCCAATGAGTCACGGATTGAGTCACGGATTGTGTCCATGTATTTGTCGACTGCATCCATCAACTTATTATCAATGCTCCCTGGACCAAAAGACACCCGTTAGCAACAAAACCTCACGACTGATCAAGCTGAGACAAAAAGCTCCAGCAACACTTAGGCAACAGATACGACGTGGATTCAATAGAGACAACCAAAGCAAAAAAGCAAGGGGCTTCTACGCCAGAGAAACGCAACACAAAGTCACGAAGAACAGAAGACATAGCCACACCACAGCCACTGACAACTCAAAAAAAATCATTACAATCAAGGCCACAAAATACCTCGTATTATCTTTAGAAAAATCTCCTCCCCTTTCTTGAACACATCGAGGAGAAATTCGAACCCACGCGGGCGTCGGCGAGAGGCAAAGACGGAAAAATTCATCCGGCGCCTCGACTGAAGCCTCCCGTTTCACGACATCAATAGCGTCAGAAACCCTGGAGTCGGCGTCTACTCCCGTGCACATCCCTCACTACGAACGGCAATTGGACTTGCATCCACTTCTTTTCCCGTGTCGTCCATGCTCCGGATCTCAGAAACCCCCTAGTGAAGGAAACCCTAATACTGTTTTAGCCTCCTTCGCTTTGCCAGTTCCAAGCAATTTAATCTAGACCATGTATTTAAAGATCCAACGGTTTATATACCGTAAATTAATATAAGATCCAACGGTTTATAAATTTTTGTTACTCTTTTGTAATCTAGACTATGAATTGAAGATGTAACGCCTCCCTCGACAGAAAAATAGGTTTTTAATTTAACTTTATAGTGTAAGAGTCTTACTTCATAGTGTAAATGTCTCAATTTATAGTGTAAATAATTATCAAATGTAACAACTATAATAACATGGTCTTAATTTATATGAATCAAATTTCACTTTTGAAATGGAAATCCAATGGTTCATAATTTTTTTATTCTTATTACCGTTGATGTAATGATTTAATCTAGACTATGAATTTAGAAAGTTAACAAATAATCATTCGTGCTCTTCCCCACTCACTCCCATGTTATAAGTTATCTTTTATAAATCCAATTATTTATATTTTTTAATTTGTCATAAATTAAGATGCAATGGTTTATAAATTTATGTAATTTAAACTATGGATTTCAAGATGTAACGTATATATACATATATATGCCATGTGGACTCGGTATCTACACCACATAGGCGCCATGTGGCACTAAGATTTATCTAGCACTAGACACATTAATCTTGGGAACACTTAGTATAAATGCCCTATATGAGATGACCTAATCTAATCATATTTGGTATTCATTCCCATGCCACTTTCATTGGTGGAGATCTTGGACGATTCTTTGGAGGCTGTGTTCTTCTTTGTCTCCCTCTCCCCTTATTGTTATTGTTCGTTTGTTTCAAGCGTGATGGCGAATAAAAAAAGATGACTGTAGTTGTTCGATGCGTTGGAGTTAGCGTGGCGAATCAGGCTGCCAAAGTATGCAGCAAAACGCCAATCTTTCTGGTAGATCATGCCATCTATTCCAAAAGCTGTATTGATAGGGATGCAACATTAAATCCGTCAGGAGAGACCGTTCAACAATTTGGGATCAAGTTTTAGAACCTGGTCAATTGTGCAGATCTAAGCATGATAGAATGTGTACAGCTGGGCTTCATGTGGCCAGCTCTTCACCTTGACTTGGCTGGCTTGGTGGAGGAATTTGGTCCCTCAACTGTGGAGGAAGCCCTAAGGATCTCACAACAATTTGAGAACTCATCACAATGTGTGTGTTATGTTCCGTGATGGTGCATGTTCCTGGATCTTCTTTGACATTTGATCATGTCTTGATGGAGGTGGGTGTTGTCCAGATGGAGGCCAAGTCCTCAGGCTGTGGGAGGGGCCGAGGCCAATTTGCTAGTTGGCATGGTTGTGGTCATGAGTGGAACATTCAGTGTTACAAGTGCCAAAGGATGGGGACATGTTGCAAGATCGTGTGCATTTATCAACATCAAGTAGCTGCCATCGAGACTGCAAAGAAAGTTGCGATGCCTCCTCAACCGGAAACAGGGACAAAGGCACTAGGTACATTGCATCACCTCTGAGGAATTTGACTCCTGCGCATAGTTAACACTTCCCCAAAGCACCTTTTCTTCCATGCTTGTGTGGGCATAGGGTCCCGATTGAGTTGCCTAACGCTGAGCGTTTTATGTTTGTGTTTTCAAGCATGGTAAAAGGAACTCCTGTTTTGATCATGGTGGATTCCAGATCTGGTGTATCTTCTATCAATCGATCACGAGCTGAGTCCCTGCACTTGCACACAATACCTATCGAGTGGACTTTGAAGGTGGTATTTGTTGATAAGAAGTCCTTTGCTCGTTCACATCGAATTGTACACATGCCTGTGGTGTTTGGAAGATACCATCATATATTTCCATTGTAGGTGATGCCGAGCCAAGTCCATGACATCATCTTGAGTGTCAATTGGCTCCATGCGGTCAAGGCGAGATGTGATTTTGAGATGTGCACACTGTCTATCCTAGGATGCCCTCCGTTGTGGGCTACATGGCATGGCAGCGGCATTATAAGGTGTTGTGGCGCCTAAGGAAGAGCCTTCTTTAGAGCAATGAGCCAAGGACATCAAGGACCTATTGGCAAGGTATCCAAACCTATTCAAACCCATAATTGTAGGAGTTGTAAATTCCCTGTTAACTATCCTAAATCATTATGCTAGAGTTGAAGGTGATACGTAAGTCCCGAAGTCCGTGGGCAGCAGAATCACACTTAGTTCTGAAGCCGGATGGGATTGTATTAAATTTCAGCTATTGAATGATGCTTCTGTTCTAGATTCATATCCATTACCGCGGATGGATGATTTGGTTGATGCGTTGGGGAACAATCGATACTTCACTATCCTTGACATGGCTTTCGACTATTGGCAGATCTCTATAGCTCCTGAAGATGTAACAAAGACAGCATTCCGCACATCATCCGGCTTGTACGAATTTACTATTATGCTATTGAATTGGTCAGGGCCAAGGCAACCTTCCAACGGATGATAGATGAACTGTTGAAGGGCTTGCATGTGCGTATATTGACAACCTTCTGATTCACTCTACTACATGGGAGGAGCACCTTCAACAGTTAGAGTGCAATTGGAGCAGTACGGGCTGAAGTTGAAAGAAAAAAAGTGCAAGTTTGGATGTACCTCCTTGAAGTACCTAGAATTCATCATCATCACGGCGGATGGTGTGAAGGCAGATCCCTAGAAGACCTTGGCTGTATGAGAATTTTCCACTCCTGAGTTAGTGGCCGAGTTGTAGCATTTCTTGGGAAAGCGACATACATGGCGAGGTTTGTTCCATGGTTCTCAGATTTGATAGTCCCACTGCAAGGATTGTTGAAATAAGGAGCTTGGTTTTTGTGGTCCATGAAGTGTCAGAGGGCATTCAAGGATGTTAAAGCGCTGCTAGAATCTCCACCTTTGTTGCGGTATCTAGATTTTAACAAATCCTTCATTCTTCGGACAGATGCTTCAGACATGGGGTTGGGAGCAAATCTGATGCATGAGACTCTTGATGGACATCAATACTCGATCGCTTATACAAGCTGGAGCCTTAGTGATGCAGAGAAAAATTATTCCACCATAGACAAGGAATGTTTGGCAGTCGTATGGGCCTTTTAGAAGTTCCATGCGTATTTACATGGCTCTGAACGTTAGAAATCAATCATGTTGTAGTCAACTCGATCATGAAGAGGAATGTGATTGGACGGCTTGCACGTTGCGCTTTGATTCTGCAAGGGTATTGATTTTGGGTTGTTCATTGGCTAGGATCTAACATGGCAAACGTGGATGCATTATATCCCAAGCTCATGTGGTGGTGATGGCACCTGTGGCGTTGTTGCCAGACGCCCTCCCTGATCGCGTCCTTCCTATTGTGTGTATTTATATAATTTTATTTATTTATTTATCTATCTCTCGCACACACACACACACTCCTGTATATACATATACATATTTATATATATACATATACATATACATATATATATATATTATATATATATATATATATTGTGTGGTGTGTGTGTGTGTGTGTGTGGTGTGTGTATAATTTAATTTATTTAGCACACATACACGATATACATATATAAAGATACATATACATATGTGTGTGTGTATCTGTATAATCCCGCCGTCCATGCCCTGCATGGAGGATGGCGGGATTAATCCCGCCGCCCATTATATATGTGTGCGCATGATTTACGAGTGGGCAGCGGGATTAATCCCACCGCCCATATATATGTGTGTGTGTGCATGGTTTACAAGAGGGCGGCGGGATTAATTTCGCTGCCCATATATATGTGTGTGTCTACATGGTTTATGAGAGGGTGGCGGGTGTCAGAGTTTTAACCCAAAGGGTTAACACGTGGCAACACGTGGCTGCCAAGTGGCCATTCGGCGTCATCACCATGTGTGAGCAACGCTAAGTCTTCTAAGATAACCCTAAGAGTCTGATTCTGAGGCCCAATTAGGCAAAAGACTTAGAGTCCCACCCTAAGTCCCCTAGAATGACCATCCCCTGAACCCTAGAGGCCCAATTAGGCAGAAGACTTAGAGTCCTACCCTAAGTCCCCTAGAATGACCATCCCTTGAACCCTAGAGGGTAACCCGAGTAGACTTTAGGATCCTATCCCTAGTAGACCTAGACATGCTCATGCCCTAACCCCACAAAGGAGATGTGTCTCACACATACCTTCATGACAGAGTCAAGGCATCGTCACTTACCCCTTGAGGAATCACCTCATCTGGGAGTACAACCCCTTTAGGGTGACAAGGGGTACCCTGAACCACGACTAACCCCTAAGGGTTTGAGTGGCCAAGTCATACCCTAGACCTAGGGCTAGTACTTAATGAGGACACGAGTGTGCGCCGTAGGCGGACACGAGTGTTTTGCTAAGCAAACTCCCTAAGGCTAGGTTTGGATAACCCTAAGTACATAACCTTGCGAGTGCCTTACGAAAGGGCTTCTGCTAATGAGCTTAGGTTGTTCAACCCTGGATTCCAAGGAGAACACTCCCCTAGCCAAGTGTGCCAAAGCACACCTAGTTACGAGACCTAACCTCCCTTGAGCGGATGCTCAAGGCTTAGCACCCTAGTGCAAGCACAAGCATGCCTGTTGGCTAGAATATTCAACCCCTTGGCGACAAACCCATGACACAACCCCAAAGGGCATGCCTTGGGCTTTGTATCGCGTGACGTCTAGCCTAGTGTCACATCTCTATGTGGCACTGCCTTCCATGATGTGGGCTATCATGCCATAGCCCTTAGATTCAAGAGTTGCACCAAGTACCACAAACGTGGCTCTTAAATGCCAACTCTAGAACCCTCAATGAACCCTCAGGAACTAGGTAACATGAACTTGTAAAATAAGATCCCATGCCCATAGTTGGACAAGGACACGGATGAGTGCTACACCTAGCTTGACGTGAGGAGGAGGCTGGAGACAAGCCTCAACCTCTGCCTCTTGGAACGTGCATTCCAACAAGACCTCCCAAGCATGGATTCGCCAACGTTAAGGGTAAGCTACCCCGAAGGTGGGACGTACCCTTGGCATTTAAAAGTTAGGGTGACACAACAGAGGGTTGTGCCTTGACGACACAAGCTAGAGCTTGCACCGGGAGAGAGTAACGAGCTTAGTCATGAACCCAGGAACCCTCACTCCTATATACTACCTTATTTATGTGACAAAGGCCCCCCCTGTTTCCTGTTTACATAAGTGGGCTAGCACTGAAATCTCATTCCCAAAGGGAACATACTTGGTGAGTTATCCATCGACCCTTAAACCCTAACCTGTCAAACCTAGGGGTATTTCTAAACATATCCGACATGTCGAACTCACCAGAACTAACCATTAACCCAACCGGGACACGGAAAACCAGGGTAAGAGTTTTTTAGAAGGTAAGTTCTAGCTTCGCCTAGAGTTTCCTGCAAATACCTAATGACACCGGACGGACCATCACCAGATACCCAAGTGCACTAAGCGGGCCTGTTTCCTACTACATCTAGAGCTTATCAACATAGTATAGTAGGTAACAACAGTCAACATCCAAAGTAAAGGGGAGTCATAGTAAAAACTATGACAGCGGGATTAATTCCGCCGCCCATATATAGTGTGTGTGCACATGGTTTACGAGAGGGCGGCGGGATTAATTCTGCCGCTCATATATATGTGTGTGTGTGCATGGTTTACGAGAGGGCGGCGGAATTAATTATCATAGTTTTTACTATGACTCGACCCTTTACTTTGGGGTTTGATTATTGTTACTTACCGATTGTGTGACGAACCCTAGATGTAGTAGGAAATAAGCTCATTTAGTGCACTTGAGTATCTAGTGATGGTCCGGCCAGGTGTCATTAGGTATTTGCAGGAAACTCTAGGCGAAGCTAGAACTTACCTTCTAGAAACTCTCTCCCGGTTTGATGTTCCAGGTTAGGGTTCTTCGCAAAGTATAGCTTGTCAAAATAAGGGTTAGGGACACCCCTAGGGGTTAGGTTTAGGGTTAGGTTAGGACAACTATTTTCTCTAAGGGCTGGCATTTCTGTGCCAGCCCACTTACTCACTTAGGTAAACAGGGGGGGGGGGGGGGGGGGGGGGGTCCGTCACATAAATAAGGTAGAGTATATGTAGTGAGGCTTCTTGGGTTCAAAAGAGAGCTCGTTAACCTCCTACCGGTGCAAGCTAAGCTTGTGTCGTCAAGGTGCAACCCTCCGTTGTGCCACCCAAACTTCCACACAACAAGGGTACAACCCACCCTAGGGTTTTAAGGTACAAGCCAACAAGCTATTGGGAAGTCAAGAGGCAGCTCAAAAGGTTGCTTATGGCATGTCGTTAGAGGACTTGTACAAAAGGGAGGAAGAAAAACCTAAACCGAGGAGTTTTCCTCCAAAGTCCGGGTTCAGAAGATTTGATAGACGACCGAATCAATCACCATCAAATTGAAGTGCAAGTCCCTTCATCGGCAATTCCAAATTTTCAGATACATCGAGACCCATCGGATCTTGGAAGTCGTTAGCGTTCACCTCCTCAGTAGGCCAAGGGCTCGGCTCCAAAGTCTGCTCCCTCGCAATCCGCAGGCGGGGTTTGTACATGTCACATTTGTAACAAGCCTGGTCATTTTGCTAGAGAATGTCGGGCACCCTCACAACAATCGGGTCATTTCAAGGCGATGGTAGAAGAGGAAGTTGCTAAACCAGAAACGCTTGAAGATCCAGAAGATGAGTCAGAGGAGGTAATGTTGTGCTAGACACAACCTGCCTTATTCGCTATTTAAGATAAAATTGACCCTTTGTTATATTTGACAGGAAGGATATGAGGGGACTGAATCTGAATGATGATTGATATTGGAACAACATACAACTTCATATCGACTAGTCTAAGCTTGTCGGTTGAATTTGGATGTAATAAAGATGTGTGAAATAAAAATCAATTTTGGCAAAGGTTCTCAAAATGCTAATAATATAGCAAGGGCAGTTCCTGTTCAAATCAAAGATTGGAAGGCTAAGCTAGACTTAATTGTCTTGAATATGACAGGGTTTGACTTTGTTTTGGGTATGGAATGTTCCATAAACATGTAATCGAAATGAGGGGTTCTGGAGATAATTGAATCATGCTTGCAGCAGATAAGAGGACATTAGAAGACCACGCTCAAAATGGAAACGCTAACTGATAAGGATTGGAATCCTATGTTCCTTACCTTAACTCAGTTGTGTAAGGCAGTTAGACATCGGTAACGTGTGTTTCTTGCAATGGTTTTGGATACTGGTGAAGTCAAAAATAGGAGATGGTCAAAAATCTGTTCCTGAACCTATTTTGGAAGTGTTGCTAGAAGACTTGCTACCCGAGTTACCTCCACATCGAACTGTGGATCACAGGATAGAGATTTTGCCAGGTTCGTATGCAATGATGTGTCTGTTGACGTATGTGATGACGTGGCTGCTGAGGAGGTGTATACCGTGGAGGCTAAGGTTTGATGTAGAGGTAGTTAGGCGGTAGGGAGTGAAAATTTAGAATCATTCGTTATATTTTGCACCATGAATAAATTTTTAACATTCCATCCTTGTAACTCATTGGTAAAGCGCCTTTCTTTTAAATTGAAAGTCAGGAGTTTAAATTGAATGTCAGGAGTTTGATTCTTCATGAGTCCAGATTGGAAGTTTAGTTTAATTTCTATGTTTCTAGGTATGTATGATGTTGCGTATTTCTCTAAAATAATGCATATACTATTACAAGCCATTGCATACTATTACGAGCCATTACCTAATATAGTTTGTATACAATTTATAAGATTCTCTACTACTTAAATAAAATATGTATTTAATTTATAATATCTATAAACATATACACATACATAATGTGTGTGTGTTTGTGTTTATTAGTTTCACACGTAACTCAATATTACACAAGTCATTTAAATGCATGACTAAACTAATAAAAGATAGATATAATAACTAAGGGTTGTATTCTTACGTTAAATAAGGGTTAAATGTGTGTGTGTGTGTTATTTAGTTTCACACGTAACTCAATATTACACAAGTCATTTAAATGCATGACTAAACTAATAAAAGATAGATATAATAACTAAGGTGGTATTTACTGACCCTTACATTAAATAAGGGTTAAAGGTGAATTTGATTCAAGCTATTACCGAGTGGATGACTTTAAAGACATGCATGAAGTTAGATCATTTCTTGGTCTGATAGGATATTATCGAAGATTCATAAAGGGTTACTTGGAAATAGCGGCCCCATTGACAGATCTTACGAAGAACATTCCATGGCATTGGACTCCAGAGTGCCAACGTGTGTTCGTCAAACTCAAAGAGGCTATCTCTTCTGAGCCAGTTTTGCAATTGCCCATCTTTGAAGATCCCTTTGAAGTAGAATGTGACGCTTCCGACTTTGCAATTGGTGGTGTATTGCAACAGAAAGGACATCCAGTGTCCTTTTTCTTGAAGAAGTTAGATGCTGCGCAAACTCGATGGCCTACTCATGGAAAGGAGATGTATGCTATTGTTGCTTCCTTGGAGTATTGGCATCATTATCTTCCAAGTCATGGCACTGTGGTTTGAACAAATAGTGTAACTCTAAGATATTTTGAAACGCAGCTGAAGCTATCGCTGAAGTATGTTAAATGGCAGCAAAAGTTGGCACAATTTAGCTTGAAATCAAACATAGAGTAGGAAAGGACAATGTGGTAGCTGATGCACTCAGTAGGAAGGGCCATCTTCGGATTATGTCAGCACCCGTGTCAACTTTGGTAGATGAATTTGTGACGACGTATCCTTAGGACAAGTATGCTAAGGAGGCTTTGAGCCTGGTGGCAAAGAGGAATCAAGTTCATCAGTTATGAAAAGATGGTAATATTCCAGCAAGAATAAAAAGTCGAATGGATGCACTCAAACAGATGCATTTTGCGGTATGAGATGGAGTTCTTTATTATAAAGAAAAGAGACTCTATGTTCCAGAAGGACATGGAAGGAGAGGTTGTTAAGAGAGCATCACGATGTTCCTTTGGCAGGATGGTGGAAGGCATAAGACATTGGTTTTGTTGAAACAGGGATTCTATTGGCCAGATATGATAGATGATGTTGCCATGTATATCAAGACATGCCCCACATGTCAACAAATAAAGAGCCGATCACAAACCCGAGCTGGAAGTTACAGTGTATACCGATTCTAGAGCAGCCATTTCAAAGTATTACATTAGACTTTATCATGGGATTGCCAAAATCTTGTGGTTTTAATGTGCTCATGGTGGTAGTCGATCGATTTTCAAAGGTTGCTTATTTCATACCAACTGTAGAGACAATGAATGCAATTCAAGCAGCAAAGTTGTTCTTCCTACGAAGTCTAAGAGTGCGTGAGCTACCGGAAATGATGATTTCAGATTGGGATCCTCGATTTACAGGCAAGTTTTGGGAACATTGTTTAAGCAGTTTGGTACGATGCTCAACTTCAGTATAGCTTACCATCCGAAAACTGATGGTCAAATGGAGAGGGTGAATCAACAAGTCGAGGACTATCTCAGATGCTATGTTCAAGGTGATCAACTTGATTAGGCTGAACACTTAGATATGGTTGAGATATGTTACAATAACTCGACACACATTGCGATCGGATGTAGCCTGATAAAAGTGTCGACTAGGAATAAGGGTGGTATTCCTCAGAGTATGGTTTACCGAAAGACGATGTCAATCGAGTTCCCTCTGTAGCAAAGTTCACTGGACAGTTGTATCGGACATGGGAAGCTACTTGTCAAGCAATGGCTACAGCTCAGGAAAGGTATCGTCAGCAGTACGATAAGCATCGATGGGATGTAGAGTATCAGATTGGGGACATGGTATTGTTGAGTACCAGAAACCTGAAGGTTCCAACAACTCTTTCGAAGAAGTCTCTATCGCACTACATAGGCCTATACAAGGTGGTGAAGCGAGTAGGAAAGTGGCTTATCTTCCTCCAGAGTTGGGAACAATACACAATGTGTTTCATGTCAACTTGCTTGAGCCATTCCACAAGGATGAGAAACATCCACATAAATATCATAGTTTTACATCCGCCTCCAAAGTTAGTTATGAGGAGAAAGAATTTGAAGTTGAGGCGATATTAAAGGGCGAACATTCATGGACGGCAAAAAATGTAAATGTGAATATCTTGTTAAGTGGAAAGGGTACCCGGCATGCGAGTCGACATGGGAACCATTGGAGAATCTACAGAATGCGATGAAGTTAGTGAATGAGTTTGAGGCGAGGTCTCAAACTGATTAAGAAAATAAAGTTATTTCTTCTTAACCTAGGGCCGACAGACAACATAACTAGAGGCCTCCAATATAAATTCTAGTTAACTAAAAAGAAATTAACTAACCTGTTGTCTGTGTCGGTGACAGACTTTGCAGACGTGCAAAAGGTTTCCAAATGACTTCTTGTCGTAGGTGGTGCCTCCGGCAACTGAGTTCTCGCTCAGTGAACGACGATTCTGAAGTATTTGGCTTCGCGTAATGCAAGGGGGTAATAAAAACTTGTGAACTTTTTGCTGACTCCGCATAAAGTGATTAGTGTTAGTTTTCAGTTCATTTTTCCTAACCTAGTCTAGTCTTGGAGTTAGACATCAGTTGACATTTTAAAGGTGGGGAGTGTGTCATAATTTTTACTATGACTCGACCTTTTACATTGGGGTTTGACTGTTGTTACTTACCGAGTTGTGTGACGAACCCTAGATGTAGTAGAAAACAAGCTCGTTTAGTGCACTTGGGTATCTAGTGATGGTCCGGCCGGGTGTTATTAGGTATTTACAGGAAACTCTAGGCGAAGCTAGAACTTACCTTCTAAAAACTCTCCCCCGTTTGATGTTCCAGGTTAGGGTTCTTCACAAAGTATAGCTTGTCAAAATAAGGGTTATGGACACCCCTAAGGTTGACCTAACCCTAGGGTTGCCCTAACCCCCTAGGTTAGGTTTAGGGTTAGGTTAGGACAACTATTTTCTCTAAGGGCTGGCATTTCTGTGCCAGCCCACTTACTCACTTAGGTAAACAGGGGGGGGGGGGGGGGGGGTCCATCACATAAATAAGGTAGAGTATATGTAGTGAAGCTTCCTAGGTTCAAAAGGGAGCTCGTTAACCTCCTACCGGTGCAAGTTAAGCTTATGTCGTCAAGGTGCAACCCTCCATTGTGCCGCCCAAACTTCCACACGACAGGGGTACAACCCACCTAGGGTTAGACTATCCTTATTGTTGGCAGGATCTTGCCTTTGAAATAGGAGCACGTCACTTTCAAGGAGTTAGTCAGATTTCTTGGTCCGAAAACCTGTCCGCAAGCTTAAAGGCATTGCCTGAGTTCATGTTCCGCAAAACTAGTGGTTGAGGCCTTGCTCCAGCCGCCTCAACCACGCCAAGCTAGGAACAACACCTGAAGCTTGGCTAGTCAGTGTATCTGATTCACAAGGTGAGTCTCATTCTGGACTTAGTCAGCTAGGGGTTTGAGTTCCTAGGGCTTGGTTCCTAATACGGGTTATTTTACTAATTCTGTGGGGTTTCCAGAGAGGGGATTCCAGGGTTGGCACCTGGCAAGCCGCCTTTGTGGCACTAGGTAAAAACTCTGACATTAATCATGCCGCCCATATATATGTGTGTGTGCGCATGATTTATGAGAGGGAAGCGAGATTAATCCGTCGCCCATATATATATATGTGTGCGCATGGTTTACGAGAGGGCGGTGGGATTAATCCCCCGAACCTTCTATGCCTGGTGGTGGGATTAATCCCGCCGTCCCACCGAGGAGGCGTAAAAATGGTGGAAGAATTAAGTCCCTTCACCGAGCATGGAAAAGGTGGCGGGATTAATCCCACCACCCTTTATGTCTCAATGAATGTGGGGTGGGATTAATCCCGCCAACTACCATTATCCATATGAGAGTGTTGTGGGCGGGATTAATCCCGCCCACCAGGCATGGAAGGGGTGGCGGGATTAATCCCGCCACCTTCTATGTCTCCTAAATTGGTGAGCCAAATCAATCCCGACCACTTCTGTCTGAGACAGAGAAGGGTTACTGCACACCAGTTCAGGAGACTGAGAAGGGAGGCAAGATTAATTCCACCATCCCTTCCATGGTGGGCGGGATTAATCCCGCCACCTTTCTCGATCCCTGAATGGGTGTGCCAAATCAATCCAGCTCAGTTCTCTCTAAGATGAAGAAGGGTGGCGGGATTAATCCTGCACACCCTTTCAGGGGCTACGAAGGGTGGCGAGATTAATTCTGCCCACCCTTTCAGGAGGCATAGAAGGGGCGCGAGATTAATCCCGCCACCCCTTCCATGTGAATATATATGTATATTAGTATATATAAGCTCACATTTGTGGTGGTTTTAAAACCAAATGTTATCAGTCTTTTGCACTATCACAAACGTGAACTTTGGACAGTTAATCCCATCCACTTCTCTCTGAGACAAATAAGGGTGTATGTGAATTTATCAGTATATTAATTTTGTATATTCGGGTTTATACAAGTGTGTGTGTGTTTTTATATGAATTTGTATTCATAGTGTATTATTGTGCAGAAGGACGATTTGATCAAACAAGGAGATTCAGTCATTAGTATGGAGTCATCGTCAAATTCTGTAAGAATTAAAATAAAATCTGTTATACTCGGATATGTGCTTGAAGAACTAATCATTTTTGTATTCAGATGTGGAATTGAGGTGACATTGAAAACGAGAGGAGAAGAAGATGGGCAGGGGGATTTTGGAATCAACTTGGCCATATTTCAAATAAACGGGAAGCGCATTGGAGCAACCATGGTTGCTGTCAAACTAACCTCTGTCACATCGCATGGACAAGCAAAACAATGGAAAGTAGATTCTAGTCAAGCACCCAAAGCAGGCTGCGAACCCAGATTGGACGATGCTCGACACGTATGCCTTGTTCCATCCAATGTCACGTTCTCGGATCCAGAGGTCGTCAGTTACAACATTAATCTCGGGTGGTTTGTGTCGACTTGTGGATAATGACGTTCACGTGTTCACTAATGATGTTGACCGTGGAGTTCTTCTTCAACTCAACGAAAGCCCATCTATGGAGGGGATCCAATTAGATGTCTACTTCGAAGATCTTCAGACTCATCGAGTAGGTGTATTCTCAGCAGAGATTGCTTCACAATATAGAAATCCACAAGTGGAGCAATCGTCCCTCTTCACATTGAAGAAGAACACAGCACATCATAGGGAGATTGAGAGGGTGGCTCGGTCCAGGTTCTTTACAGATCACGTTCAATTTGCTTAGGAATCTTCAGCTGGAAGAGTGTGCCGAGAACATTAGAACAGCTCAGTCGGGGCTGATTCGATTGCAAAAGAAAATCATTGTTGTTTTGTCAGCTGCACCTGTGGCATCTCATGCTGCAATAAGCCACAAGGAAATGATGTTGGATGATAGGATTTACGTGTAGGGTTAAGTATTGCAGCGTCAACCCAAACTTCAATTACAGGCCACTCAACCAGGAACGTGTAGCTGAGCTCATGGAGAAGATGAAGGACGACAATTCTTACACCGTTCCACATAATGCTGTTTTGTGCCATACTAGAAAGAAAGAAAGGCGTGACAAAGTGTGGATCACAACACCAAACAAATCATGAAGATTCAGACGGAGAATAAAAATCAATCAAGTACTACATCATTATTAGTGGCAACACAATAACGGCAGCCCAACGACTTCTCGATGAACACAAAAAGGAACGATGGCAACAAAACTTTCCGAGCATACCCGTGAGAAGCTGACAAAAAGATCGGCGTTTTTAGCTAAGCCGAATCTCACAATCGAGCAGTACCATAAGTTATCGGCGGAATGGGACGCTGCCGACACCAACCACTACAACAGCAAAATATGGGAGAAGTTCAAACACACGCGAGCCGTGTGGGAATCTCTTGCGACCACAAAGAGCTACCGCAGGGAATACACAATCTGCGATACCGGGTAAGCAAATTGTTTGGGCGGGATTTATCTCGCCGGTATATTAATCTGTCTTTTTTTCAGAGAGTTGAAGAAATTGTAGCAGTTGATTTTGCCCAGGTGGGCGGGAAGGAAACATCCTTTTGATGATGTTGATTTCTTGCCCCGAGGATAGGATCTTTGCCAAATGGTTGGGGATTATGGAATCCTTTGCAAAAGGAACACTGAAGAAGAAGCAGACAAGTGAAGGGGAGCCCTCAGAAAAAGTCTGCAAAGAAACCCAGTAAGACGCCGAAGGCTAAGTCTGTTCAATCTATAAAGGATGTAGACAACGATTTCAAGCTCACATGGTTGAAGCCTTTAAATGGAACAACGATGGAGGAGATGGAAGTCTTGGCTGATTTGGTGATTGATGGCAAACTACAGATTAACAACAGCAGCCCACCTCTCCTTTTCATCTCAAGGCAATGGAGTTGAAGACGGTCAGGCACTTCAAGGAGTGGTTGGGAATACACTGCCACAAACTGGGTTGGACCTCGACTTCAACATAAAGAGGTCAGCAAATATTTGCATGTGACAAACGATGATATGCTTGTCGAATGGGTGAACCAATCGGAAGATCTGGGCAAGAATCTATTGCACGCCAACGCCAAAAAGGAGAACATTGCGATGACGCCTTCTCTTATGGCAGTCCTTCAGCAGCGGAGAACCGAATTGAACCTTATAAAGGAGGATGCTACGAATCACGACAAGCCCTACAGATGTTTGTTGTTATTCGGAGACTTTATGGGGTAACATCACTGCTTGTAGGAAACCGTTTCAATTGTTCGTGATGGATCGGCGGTGTCAAAAAATCCTTCGACAGATAGGCACTAGAGGATTTGGTGGAGAAACTTAGCCGTGCAAGCATGTACAAAGAAGGTATTTATTATTGAATTCATGCTTGCACTCTTGACTGATACTACGTTTTCAGGTATTTATTTCTTGATTCTTGCTCATGTCACCGATACTTTTGCCTTCGCCTTTGCCAAGAAGAATAAACATCGTTGGACAGGATTTTATATGAATGATGCTGAAAAGTGCATTGATTCGGTTGTTCACTTGGTTGTTAGGAATGCGCCAAACAATTTTTCCAAATGACTGGCCAGGCATCTGTTTGCACTCCAACGGCCTGAACCTCCATCCGATACACCGATAGTGAGAGTGACGTATTCGGCAATGTACGTTATCCAAACATTACAAGTCAAGCGGCACGGAGCATCGTCAACTTGATCAGGGGTCCTCACAGTGATGCTGGGTTTTTACTACTGCACTAGGGGGTCCGTCTTGAAGGAGTCCTTCGGCATACATGTGTGTTTGCCGTTGAAAAGGATAAGACCATGGTTGAGGACCTGAACAAGTGGATAGAGAGGTTCTCAACTGACTACCCCAAAAACCATAAAGGAGTATTTGGAAAGTTCCCTCCAGAAGTGCGATAGCTCTGAAGAGAATCTGGTTCAATGTCGGAGTCTGAGGACGAACTTCAATCAGATATTAGACCGGAAGTTATCTCGAGGAGTACAGAACATTCACACTCCATTACCCATGGAAACATCAACAGAAGATACGAAGATCTGAACCATCTCACAAGCGGCTTAGACCTTCTTCGCCTCACTCAGAAGGTAATAGCGAAGAAGAATTGTTAATGAATTGTTAGAGTGATGAATAGTTGTAAATGAGTGTAACATAAGGCATTTTTGTATATTTCTTTATATTTGTACAGAAAATAAATTCTCAAGGATTAATGAAGCTTTTAGTTCAAACATGGGTCACACATTAACAAGGTAAATAATATACCTTGATAATTTTAAGGTCCAATTAACTATCATTTTGCAGATGTAATGAAACAGTTGAGAACATGGATTTTCAGCATTGCCATGAGGTAAGAGAGGGGTTTGACAAAAATTTCTTGTGCCACATGTCAGAATGACAGAGTTCATGCAGGAAATGGATAATAATGCAGCTCAAAACATCGTTACCATGGGGCCACTTCAGTTTTTTCATCACATTTTTATTGGCTTCAGTTCCGAAATCAATTTCTTCAGCGCATGCAATATCTGAATCTTGTAAGGATGATGTACAATTAAATGATAAAGGGATAGGCAACGAATAGTGTCAACAATAAATGTGAAAGGGAGCAAACAAGTGATTGCAAAGTATTCAAGAGGCAACGCTACCCTGTTACTCATGGCCATATTGTGTTGTTGGATGTCAATGGTGTTCTGCTTCATCGACAAAGGCCCGAGGATAGAAAAAAAAAATCAAACAAGGAGATTTCATTCCTTGTCATGGTAAATTTCGATATGATATATTTTTTCGTCCAGGGTTGGATCGTCTCTTTCAAAAGCTTAAGGAGATGGGTGCGCTTGTGGGGATTTGGTCATGCATGCAGATTCACAACTTAACACCGCTGTTGAATTTGCTTAAGAAACATTGTAAGAAGAGGTGATTCGTAAAGATTGGATTTTTGACCAGCGAATATGTTATAAACCTCTCGAATTTCACAATATAAGAAAGGAAAGCAAGCCATACTTCTTCAAGAATGAAAGATAATTGGGCTCATGGGGAGATCAATCGTTAAGGATAATGAAGAATGCACATATCTTAGTGGTAGACGACTCTCCTCAGAAGGCTATGCTCAACCAAAACATTGCTTGTATTCATCCAATCACTTTCGATCCATATTCTGATACCAATCATGGATGAGCTAGTGAACTACTTGGATACGTGCCTCAGAAAGAAGAATCTCGAAAATTTTGTGAGCAGTATCCACCGTATCAAACATTTCCTGAAGCTTTTCTTTCTCGTGATTTTGAATTTTATAAAATGAAGGATAGCAACCGGGCGCTTTATAATATTATTCTTAAGGAACGTCATTTTTAGATGAGCCTTTATGCAGACCTGTTCTTATCACATCTTATGTATTAACAAGGATGGCAACTCCCAATTGCATTCGTGAGAGTGTTAAGTGGTGGCAACAACATCAAGATATTGACCAAAATGATTTGATTAATCCGGAAGTGATGATTTAGACAAAATGAGGAAATTTCTTGTGTATGGTTAGGAAGAAAGTATTTATAAAAAATTAACATGTTGATAAGAAATGATTTCATTTGTAATTATGTTTGATAGTATTTTTATTATTGTAAACTATTTTTAGAATAATATGAATATTCTAAGATATTTTAGGAATATTCCTTACTAAGTAAGGTTATTGAAGGATTAATTTTAATTAATTAATATTTAAGGCTTAATTACATATTAATTAATAAATAATTAATAATTAAAACTTAAGTATTAATTAGCAATTTATTTTATATTCCCGGTTAGATTAGTTGGGTAAGAGTTGTTGGTTTACTAAATTGGATCTTGCTTCAGGTTATTGGCAAATTCCTATGGCTTTCCGAAGATATTCCCAAAACGGGATTCTGAACTCCTTTTGGTTTATATGAGTTCCTTGTGGTTTAGTGTCTACTCTGGCCATATTTGAGTGCATGATGGATGAGCCATATAAGGTACTAAAAACCTTCAACAATGGTATGGTTCTACTAGGAGCCAACGGGCAACCATTATGACAGAAGTTTTTAATGATGAGTTTCTGAAGATAGTTGCAAAGTACTTAAATGACATTCTAGTTCATACTTAGGGATCTTGGGAAGATCATCTCAAGGAAGTCGCTTGTGTGTTTGATCGTTTATGGGAGTATGGGCTCAAGTTGAAGAAGCCCAAGTGTGTTTTTAACACAGTTGAAACTATATATTTGGGGTACATGGTTTCCCATGAGGTGGATCCATCCAAGGTGGAGGCTACGGTGAAATTTTTCGTCCAACGGATGTACGGTCTTTACAGAGGTTTCTTGGTAAGGTCACATATTTAGGATGTTTTATACCTCGTTTGGCTGATGTCAATGCTCCTTTGTGAGCCTTTCTACATGAGGATGTTACTTTTGTGTGGACTGACGATTCTTTTTATAAGCTAAGGAAGTATTTGACGTCCCCTCCGGTGCTTCATTATTTAAATTTTTCTTGTCCTTTTATATTACCAACGGATGCTTTTGTCATAGGTATTGGTGCAGTTCTAATGCAGACTGAGGTATGTGATGAGTCTATTCAACATCCCATTGCATATGTGAGTAGGGCATTACAAGGCCCTGAACATAACTATTGTGCTTTAGATCTTGAGTGTTTAGTTGCAGTGTGGGCTTTTGAGTGTCTTCATGTGTATCTCCATGGGTCTCATACACTTTTGGAGTGTGATCATGCAATTATTTCTGCCTTACTGAAGAATAAGAAGTTGCTCGGATGATTTGCTAGATGGGCACTTTGGCTCTAAATCTATGATTTTAAGGTTAAACATCGTCTGGGGGATAGTATGGTGGATGCTGATGCTTTTTCTAGGGCTCCTTGTGCAGTTATGGTCAATCAATCGAATCTCACAATTGCATCTCTTGCAGAGGTCTCAAAGTCTCAGGAAACAGATGCTTGGATTAAACCTATTCGTTTGACACTAATCAATCCTTCTAAACCGTCCAACTCTTGTTTCTCTTTATTTGTGACGCAATTTTGCATATATGACGATGTGGTTTATTTTATTGGCATAGATGTTATGACTTCACTACAATTGGCAATTCCAACCAATTTTGTTCCTAGGTATCTTGCTGATTCACCACTTTTTGGTGGACATTTTGGTTATCGAAGAACTTTGAGAGCTTACAACGTTCTTTATACTGGCTGAATATGCGATGAGATGTGATCCAGTATGTACAAAGTTGTTCATTGTGTCAGACTCAAAACTCCTCATGGTCAACTAGTGCTTTGAAACCTATACAGGTCAAACGGCCATTTGAACATATAGCATGGGATTTAATTGGTCATTTTCCACCTTTGGCTACATGCAATTGATATGTTGTGGTTCTAATAGATTATTTGACACGTTGGGTGGAGATTGGAGCTTTACTAGATGCCACGACCCATAGTGTTGCTGATTTTCTACTCACTTGGGTAATTTTGTGCCATTCATGTTAAGAATGGATTTTATTAAATAATGGACCTGCCTTTATTGCTAAAGTTTTGAAGGTTCTTACTTCATGGATGGGAATTCAACAATCTTTCACGTCTCCCTTTCATCCACAAACAAATGAGCTAGTTGAACATTTGAATTGAACTTTTAAATGTATAATTTTTAAGTATGTAAATCCTACTCAGAATGATTGGGATTGGTATTTGCAATACTTAGAATTTGCATACAACACTAGCATTCAGAGTTCCATTGTCATATCTCCATTTAAAGCATTGTATGGGCGAGACCCTTGAATGCCTCCAGAAGTTGATTTGGTTTCTCACAAATCTAAATATGCTGAAGCTTGATATTGGGTGACTTACTTAGATCGAGCTCTCGTCATCGGCCACCTCCTCAGTTTGCTATTAGTGACCTTATTCTTGTGCATTTTTTAGAACTTCATAAAAAAGGGCTCACTCCAGGTTTCTTATGGAAATGGCTCGATTTTTATAAGATTTTTTGTCAAGTTGGCCCTCAAGTTTACCGTGTACAAGATGTTGAGTCTCGAGAAGCACGTAGGGATAGCTATCTTTTCGTATATTACTGTGTGGATCTTGTTGAGTTGTATGATTCTGGTCGTTGGGGACTCCACAAGCCAGATGTGGTGCTTCTTAGGAAGCCTCGGTGGTCACTAGGATGTTGTGGATAGCGTCCAACCCCGGGGGTCCGAGCCGGCAAGCCGGCCTTACCTCGAGAATACAGGAAGGTGTCGAATGGCCTCTACCTGGACGCCGCGAGGGTCCGTGTATAGGGGTGGGAGAGTTCTCCTGGTGAACCGCTGGGTAGTTAGCAGAGTGCTTGTTGGGCCTAGGAGCAGAGCAAGAGGGGTATCACCAATAAGATGGTGAATATAAGTAGCATGTATTCATATAGTGCCTGCCTGAGTACAACTACCTCCGACAGGGGGAGCAAGATACAAGACGCAGACTTGACTAGCAAAAGACCCTAACCCACTACCAGCCTTCCTGCTTATATAGTGGGTCACCTAGCGCTAGACCCTAGGTACATGTGGCACTTCTTTACTTGTCGGCTGCCATGTGATAGAGTCCTATCTATCACATTTATGTGCCTCCCTCACGCGTGCTGTCCTACGTAACCTGAGTAGTTGATCCGGATGATCGGATCTATGCCTGGTTACGTTGCTGCCTGACATCTGTCACCATCAGTTCATACTTGCAGTACCTTCCTTACCCGAGGCTCCGTCCCATCGCTCGCTAGTAGTTTGACGGTGTTAGACCACCGTCAACTAGATGCCTGAACTTATTCGTTGGCACGTCCTCGGGCCATGAGCTCTAGACGTCCACCCCGTAGTACTCCCGATACAAGGTGATCTCACTCTCCGTTGCGGCTAGCGTTGTCTTCAGCGTGGTGATGGTTGCCTCCCGTAGCACAATCACTCTTCGTAGCCTTGCCTCGAACCCTGCCTGTTGCTCTTGAACCTGCTTAAGTGGGCCTCCAGTTCCTGAGTCCATTCTCACGAGTGTTGCAACTCCTGTTCCCTTTCTGCAAGGAGTTAAGCCTGTAGCTGAGTGTCTACTTCTAACTCCATGGTGGTCCATGGTGAGTCCTGCAGGGCTTCGACCGATCAGCGTTCCTCGAGTGGTGAGAATGGTACTATAGCCCCGTATAACTCGGATGTGGGTCTCTCCGAAGAGGACGCGGGGGTGACTTCAAGCTGGTTGGTGGCCCGGTGTAGTTCTTCTTTGGCCACTACCAGCTCTTGGTGGGCTTGGGTGAGCTCTACCTTGCGCTGCTTGAGTGCAGAGCCAAGCTCAAAAACTTATCGCTCCTTCTCCGCTGTGACCTTCTCAAAGTCCCGTCCTAGTTGGTCATGGAGCTTTAGGATGTGGTCGTACTTAATATGGAGTTGATCAAAGCTGTCGATCACCTATTGGCACGTCTCCTCTGCTTGCTTTCTCCCAGCTTTTGCAATCTCCCATAGTTGGACCCCCTTGAGTGGTTTGGTAGCTGTCTGTGAGCTCTTGTACTACTGCATGGTGTTCTGTGTTACTCCCGGGAGGTCTAAGTCGTTGTACACCACTACAACCTCCTAGATTTGATCAAAGGCCTTGGATAGTTTGATATGTGCCGTAGTGGTCCATTGCCCTGTTGCATTGTAATATTTGTACGCCCCATTCAGCACCTTCCTCGCTGCCCACGTTGTTGGCCTGCGATGGGCCGGTGGGACACTCCCCCGTGCTCCATTGCCCTTGGGTTGGTGGGGGCTCTGCTAGGGGTACTACCGGTGTGGACTCCGTGGTGGAGGCCCTTCGCTCCTTTCCCCATGGTCCCCTTCCCTTGGCTTGCTCCACAGGGGAGTCTTCTCTTGCCCGTTTTGTGAGGACTCTGGCGTGTCCGGCTGCTTCCCTTTATTGGTTTGGCTGGGGCCTGCCTGTTCTTCTGCCCCTGATTGTCCGACGGTGTTCAAATAGAATTGGTCCAACATGAGCACTGGGCTTCGGCTGATGATCCAAGCGATCATCACGCTGAGGTGGCCCACTATCATGAGTCTTTCTCCAGTTCCCTTCCGGATTCCGTTGATGCCGCAAGTCAGGCCGGGATCATATAGTGCCTAAGGCAGTCCGCCCAGTCCATAGCGACTCCTTCCTAGGTGCTGTAGAGGGCGTTCGCCAGTCGCGTGGCGACACGCCTCTTTGTTCTTTTGGTGAACATGAACACTGTGAGTGCCAGGAACTCGTCCACATCATCCCCTTCCTGTATGGAGAGCCTAGACATTGCTATCTCATCTCGGTTGGTGGGGAACCACTAGCATTTGGGCTCCTCCAGCTCTTCCAAGGGTGTGCCGCTCTCTTGTAGGCAAAACATGGCGGCCAGTTGGTTAAGATCGATGCAGAAGCCCGTTGAGCCACCCAATCTGAATCGTAACTCTGCTCGCTTGGTTTTCTCCATCTCCAACTGTACTGTCTGGATGAAGTGGCTGGCCCGCACTGCAAATTTGGGCTTCTCCACCTCTCCCCACGAGGCCTCAAAAAACCCGAGTAGCCGCATCTGCTTGCGAACCCTCCGAACGTTGGGTCGGTGATCAACTCCTTAAATCTAGAGAACCTGGGAGCCACGAGCTCCGCGATCCTATCCTGGCCCTCGTACCACCCGGACCTGCTGAATGGTCACTGGCTTGTTCTGCGTGGTCCACTCCATCATCCTGATACTGGGGAGTAGTTGATCTTTCCTGAAAGAAGTGAGCATGCCCTCGTTCCCCCTGTTGTCCTTCTGAAGATGGTGCCTACATGGCAGTCTACCTCGTTGGATTGATCGATGCGTCCTCCCACATGCCATAACAGGGTATTAATGGCGCCGCCTGCCATTATTACCCCGTTTTACGTGCTCATGCGTGTGGCCACTCTTGTGAACCATGTGACCCTGTGAGCTGGCCATTCGTGTGGGACTAAGGTCCCCACTCTCCTGTTGAGTGCCCCTTTCTTCGGTTCTCAACACTGCTACTCTGGCCATGCCTTTGCCCCGAAGGTCCGTGGGGTTCACCTCTTTCTCCCGTTTCCCCTGAGCGGAGGTTCTTGTTGGGTGGATGTATGGCTTGAGGTAATTGTCGTTAACCTTCTGTTGTAACAGCTGCCCGTTGGCCCCCAATAGAACCGTGTACCATTGTCAAAGGTTTTTAGCACCTCATATGGTTCTTTCCATCCTGGCCGGAACTTGCCTTTCTGGAATACTTGTGGTTTCTTGAACCACCATACTCACTGTCCTGGCTTATATTCTCGGAGTTTCTTTTTCCAGTCCCTAGCTTGTTTGGTCTGCTGTTGACGATTTTCTCTCGTGAACTATGCCAGGAACCGTACCTCGTCTAGTTGTTCCAGCTGCTCCAGTCTTTTCCATGTAACCGCTAGTTCGTCCATGATCCTGTGGTCCAGGCTCGTCCGTAGGCTGGGTATGGTGAACTCCCATGGCATGATGGCCTCCTGACCATAGGCCAGCTGGAAGGGTGTCGTTACCTATCCCAAAGCAGCTTTGCCCCTCAAATGCAAGTAAGAGCACTATTACTATGCTCTCCTACATCCAATTGAGCACGCGGGCTAGTAAGGTCACCAGGATCAATTCCCATGGCGTCCTGTTGAGCCTGGGAGGTGCTTCGTTCTAGACCCTCCGCTTCGGATGTGTTGTAGTCTACGTCCGGTATTCTGCAAGTACCTTTCTCCCTCCCTCAAGTCCCTGCCCTCCGGTTGAGGGTGGGTGACAAGGACGGGCTCCTCTTAGCTATTCCTCGGGGGCCCCCTTCGCTGGACCAACTTAACGATTGATGGTGCGGCATACCTTAGCTGAACGGTATTCCCTCATCTAGTGAGTGGCTTTGTAGGACAGTGCAAACCTGTGGAATCCCCTCGCAACGTCGAGACGGTTGTGGTTGACGAGGTGGATTCTCCTTGCCCTGAGATGATATCCCCTAGTCTCATGATAGTTGCAGCTTTATCGTGCGCCCTTGCAAAATTCCCTCGCGTGGTCAATACGGTCTTGGTTGCTCGGGTGGATTTCCCTCGCCCTGGGATGGAATCCCCTCGTCCCTCACCCAGAGTGACCACTGTGTGGCCCCCTTGCTGGTATCTCTTCCCAATATGTTAGTTCATTGATGTCTAGTCGCCTCACGCAGGTGGTCGTCCCATGTGTACCCCAGCCTTTCAAAGCCTCAGGTTCTTATCTTGGTAACCACCCTGGCCTGTTGCGTCGTTCGATCAGCTGAACTCCTGCTGCAGAGGTTGTTTCATCGGTAATCAATGCCCCTCTTTGCAAGGGCCTTTGGATGAGGCTCTTCCTCCCCTCTTTCTGGGCATCCACGGTCCTCCCGCCTTACCCTAGTAGGTGACGGCGGCCCTAGGTTTCCTACCTTACGTTCGTCGTAGCGTTGACCACGTCGGACCTCTGGCTCTCGTCCCCCATTGCTATTCGTGCTAATCTCACCACTTCGAGATTCCTACCTCTAGCACAAGCCTTCCCTCTCCTGGGGTCCTTTTGCACGGGGTCTCCTCCCTCGAGAGTACTTGTCGAACACGGGTTCGGCTCTTCAGTGTGAGGGCTCATTGTAGCCAACACTCTTGCCTATGTGGAGAGGGGTGGAGGGCTTTCATTGTCCTGCCATCCATCCCACTCTGCATCGTAGGTCATTGCTGGATGTGGTCGCCCGTCCAAGTGCTGCTCATTACCGCACGCTCCTACACCTGGAATGACATCCGGATGTGCTATGGGTTCTTCATACCTTTATTTGTCGTCTGCAGCTTGCGACCGCCTCTGCTGCTACTGTGCCGGGCTTACCACTTCTCGAAGGTTCGGCCATGTGGTGTTTGCGTTGTTTCCTCGGGTAGGCAAGGCAGGGGTCATTGTGGTAACCGGGGTACCTCTCTGCCCTCCATTAACCTTTCTTGACCAGCCCAATGCATCTTCCTGGCCAGCTGGTACTCGCTAATCTCTAGTTATTCAAACAAGTTAATCCCGACTCTTCAATCTCTCCTTCAGGCTGCAACCCTACTTGCTACAGTGAATTCCATCCGTGTGTAATTACTATCCCTCCGTGGTCGCCACAAATGGTCGTCAGGGACTCCGCAAGCCAAATGTGGTGTTGCTATGAAGTCTCGGTGGTCTCCAAGACGATGTGGGTAGCGTCCAGTCCTAGGGGTCCGTGTCAATGAGCCGGACTTACCTCGGGAGCACTGGAAGGTGCTGAGATGGCCTCTACCCGAACGTCACGAGGGTCCGTGTACATATGAGGAGGAGTTCTCCTAGTGCAGTGCTACTGCTTCCTTCGTTAGTATATGTCGTTAGGAGTGGGGCGAGAGGAGAGCAATGGAAGAGGTGGTGAACAAAAGGAGAAGTATGTATATATATATTGCCTGTCCAAGTATAAAGCTGCCTCAGAAAGGTGGAGCAAGATACAAAAACAAAAACGAACTAGAAGGACCCGACCCACTACCAGCCTTCCTGCTTATATAGTGGGTTGGCCAGTGTTAGACCCTAGGTACAGGTGGCACTCTCTCACTGGTTTGCCACCCTGTGACAGAGTCCTGCCTATAGCATTTATGCGCCTCCCTCACGCGTGCTATCTCGAGTACCTTGGTAGTTGATCCGGACAATCGGATCTACACTTGGGTTAAGCGCCGCCTGACAGTTGTCGTTGTCAGTCCATACTTGTTGTACCTTCCCCGCTCGGCCGCTCCGTCCCGTCGCTTGTTCATGCCTGGTTTGACGGTGGTCAACCACCATCAACCATTAATGAAAATGCGTTGCCTAACCTAACCTCTAGTGTGGGGTTAGGGCAACCTAGGGTTAGGTCAACCCTAGGGTGTCCCTAACCCTTTTGACAAGCTATACTTTGTGAAAAACCTACCTTAGAATATCAAACCAGGGGAGAGTTTCTAGAAGGTAAGTATTACCTTCGCCTAGAGTTTCTCGAAGTATTCTAGTGACAACTGGTCGGACTACCCCTAAACACCTAAGTGCACTAAGCGGGGTTTTCACTAGGTTTGTCACACAACTCGGTAGGTAACAAACAGTCAAACCCCAAAGTAGAGGGCTGAGTCACTATGACATGCGCACACTCGTGTCCTCACTAAACACTAGCCTAGGTCTAGGGTATGACTTGGCCACTTAAAACCTTAGGGGTTAGTCGTGGTTCAGGGTACCCCTTGTCACCTTAAAGGGGTTGTATTCCCAGATGAGGGTGATTCTTAAGGGGTAAGTGACGATGCATTAGCTCTATCATGGGGTATGTGTGAGACACATCTCCTTTGTGGGTTAGGGCATGAGCTTGTCTAGGTCTACTGAGATACAATCCTAAAGTCTACTAGGGATATCCTCTAGGGTTCGGGGATGGTCATTCTAGGAGATTTAGGGTGGACTCTAAGTCTTCTGTTTAAACTAGGCATATGAATTAGACTTTTGGGGTTATATTGGAAGACTTAGCATTACTCACACAAGTGATGACACCGAATGGCCACTAGGCAGCCACGTGTTGGCCCTTTTCCCAACAAACATAAATATAAGTTCTCCCAAGCAAACATAAAAATGGAAGATCAAACTGAAAATTTTTGAGCAACGAGTCATCAATGGCATGGACATAGGCCTCACAGCCAAAGATCTTTAATCCTGACAACATAGACTGTGAGTTGCAAAATTAAAAAGTTTTCATTCTCTTCTTCAAGAGTACAACACAACGTTCCTATTAAGATAAATAATATATTTATCTAGTTGATTCATAAATACAAAAGTGTATTCATGAGTATGATTAACTAATATTTACACTTAATGACGTTTAGAACAACTACTTTATATTTATATTTAAATAATCTCATTTAACTTCATAACAATGCTTTAATATTTTACATCACCAAGATAAGACTCCTTAATAATCTTATATATTAAAATTTTCTTAACCCTTATACTTGAATTTATAAGTTGCAATTGTTTTAAGGATTTAAAGTATTCAATCCCATAATTATTATCATCATGTTTATTTTAAATAATTAGAGAATGGTTATTTAAAGGTCTTCATTTTTTATAATTATCATCATCTTGTTTATTTTAGATAATGCCGCAAGTTCTTAATTAAATTAAAACAAAGCTATGTCATTGAATTATTGAATATTAGTGTTATTATTTGTTATATGTTGTGTGTTTTTTATTTTAATGAATTAAAAAGAAAAGTTTGTTTCTTTTTTGAAAATTTTAAGTTAAGTGCCATTACCTTAAAAGTTAAACATTTTAAAAAGTTTGAATATTTTAAAATATATACATAATGTTTTAAAATATTACTTTGAATTATAATGTGTTAAAATGCAAAAATCTTTAAGTTTAAATGATAATGAAAATAAAGGTGTTCTTTCTAATTTCTAACGAAATACAAATTTAAATAAAAAATAATTGAAAATAAAATAAAGTTGATTCGAATTAGTTAAATAAATAATGAAGTAACAAATAAATAAAATGGTTTCATTAAATTATGGATTATGAAATTTTAAATTATTATTATTATTATTCATTATTTTACATCATTGGTTTAAGAATTAATTATGTTAATCAATATATTCAGAAATTAAATTATTTTGATTAAATACAAATTATGAACCAATCTTTTACTTAATTTGTTTATTATTTACTTCTTTTTCTCATGTTATTTTATAGTAAAATTAATATTCAATTATCCGATTTATATTTTGTTTGTAATTCTAACTTTAATAAGCATTATTATTAAATTTTTATTGTAACTATATTTATGATGTGTAACACCACATATTAAGGTTTTTGTCATTTATAATTTTAGTCTTACTTAAATATATTTTATTCCAATAATATTATAAAATTTTAATTATTTAATTATTAAATTAATGAATAATGATTTGAAGAGTAGTCTATTTAACTTTATTATATATTAATATTAATTTGATCATTAATAACTTCAATATTAAAGAATTATTTATGGAATTTCATTAAAATTAATTCATGAGCTTATTACAATTCTATTTTTCTATGCATACTCGTTTTTTCCGTGTATACTCAATCTCTTTTAAAATATAATTTATACATCATTTGATGTTAATATATATATTATTGATTTATTATATATAACTATATTCAAATATAAAAGTTCTTTTCGTTAAACGATAACTTAATTAATTCTTATAATAATCTTCACTAATGTTTTGTTATATACAAATGATATTTCAGTACATTGTAATGGTTATTAAAATAAATATGATTTGAACTTCCTCCGTACTAAATAATTTATAGTTTCCATATTAATATGAAAGTTCTCTATTTGGTTATGTAATTTATTATGATTATAAATTATTTAAATATAAAAAGATAATTGAAATAAAAGTTTAACAAAACTAAGGAAAGTAATTAAAAGAAATTATTATTTGAATGAGAATGAATGGTGAGAATATAGTTAATTAAATTAATTAATTTTTTATTTTATATGTTAAATAGCATAATTTTTATTCATATTTAGGACTTATTATATCGTTTAGTTTGGTTGATTGACACTTTAAAAATGAATAAAATCTTAACTTGTACATTATAATAAAAACTTTGTAACCCAAAATTTTAATTGAAAATTAATATAAATAATTGAGAATAAGAACTTCAAAAGAGAAAATTTAAAACATGTTAAGATTTTAAAAGTTGCAAATAAAATTTAATTTATAAAATATGTTAAACACTCAATAAGTTATATATTTTAAAACGTGTACATAATGTTTAATACTTTATGAATTATAATGTGTTAAAAGTTTTTAATGTAAGAGTCATTAAAGTTTATTTGATAATGAAAATAAAGGTGTTCAATTTAATAATGACAATACAAACATAAAAAAGAAGGAATTTAGTAAAAAATAGTTCTAATTAGTAAAATAAATGGTTAATTCAAATAAAGTAATAAGTAAATTAAATTGTTTATTATTCATAATGAAAAATTATTTTCAATGGAGATTTATATGCATGTGATCATTTTAAAACTATTTTTCTTTTAATTATTATGAATAATATAGTTAAGTTATTATTAATATTTGTAATTTACTTTAATATATGGAGTATTAGGTATCCCTTAGAGTACATAAGTTATAAAATAGAATATTTACAAGCTAAGAGATTATAATACGGTGTCAAATACAAATTTTAATAAATTTTATTCAATAACTTAGATCAATTTTATTTAACCTTTTTATTTTTTGAAACTTAAGTTTGCATTTTTATAAAACTTCAAAACCATAAATTGTACATTTAAATAATATAGTTGTAAAATATTAGGCATTTACTAACATATGTTTATATAATTTAATTTGTTTTATTTTATTTTGACTTACATGTAGATATATATTTAATTAATTTGTATTTAAAATGTTCACAAAAAAACTAGATGAATTGTGTTGGGTTTGGTGCATTTCGAATCAAATAATAACAAAATTATTTATTAATTATTATAACAGTGATTAATAGTTAGATTTGTTTCAATAAAATTTAATATAAACATAAACATATTATATGAAGTTCTTAGATAATTTTTATTTAATTTAAATAAATTTATTGTAATTTACACAAACTTTGTTTAAATGAATTACTTTTAGAGTTTTTATTTATTTATAATGGTTAAAATTTTAAATGGTAATCCTAAACTTAAAATGATTTATTCACATTGTTCTAGTTTTGAAGTGTGTTGAAGTTCATTTAAAAAAATTTGCAAATATTATTTTTAAAACTTGGGAGGTATATATGAAAAACAAGAGACATATCTTTATAATAAATATGGTAACCAACATATTAAATTCGAAAAATATCTAAGATAATTACAAGAAATAATAATGAACTTATTTAAACTAGTAATTTTGCAATATGGACTATCCTGTGTGCTTTGAATTCAAATGAATTTCTCGACTCTCCCACAAGAGACGATGCGACTGCCTCCTGTGCGACAAATGCACGGCAGAGAACAATCTGTCTCATGGGAAACACATCCATTCTTTAATCCGCAGGGACAGGTATCTCCTCATTGGAATGTATGGAAAATGTGGAAGCCTGGAGCCTGGAGTCGATTCAAACATCTTATAACATAGCATGCTGATCACAGCTTGTCGTTGAACAGCAGATTAGACGAGGCAAAACATATATCCGATACAATGCCAGTAAGAGATGTCACTTCGTGGAACTTCCTTGTCTCTGCGCACTGCCAAACTGGGGATCTCTCACAAGCTAGAGACATACTCGAAAGCATGACGGAGAGAGACGAGACCATCGTGCTTACGCATATGCCCAGATAGGGCATATCCATCGAGCAGAGAAACTCTTCTCTGGAATGCCACAGAACGATTCAGTTTCCATGACCATCATGATCAATGCTTACTCTCGAGTCGGATGTGTTCACAAAGCGCTTGATATGTTCAAGAGGATACCGCACCCGGGTCCCGTTTCATGGACTGCACTTGTTGCTGCATATGCCCAGAACGGGTATATGCAAGAAGCGAGAGGACTGTTGCCGGTTAAGACTCTGTTTGTCGGAAACATCTTGATAGCAGCGTTTTCTGCGGGAAGTATGGAGGAAGCTAGAGAGATCTTTGAAACGACTCCGTGGTCTCGTGGACAGGATGGATCTTAATCACGCTTAAGTTATTATATATTAAACATTTAAGTTATTTGGGTTTCCTACACTAGGGTTTCTCAAAGCCGCAGCAGGTCATGGAGGACATGGATGAGGTGAAGGTTTATATTGCATCGTTAATCCGGGAGAAGAAGTGGATGCAAGTCCAATTGCCGTTCGTAGTGGGGGAATGTGCACGGGAGTAGACGCTGGCTCCAGGGTCTCTGACGCTATTGATGTCGTGAAACGGGAAGCTTCAGTCAAGGCGCGGGATGAATTTTTCCGTCTTTGCCTCACGCGCGAGCCCGGGGGTGGTTCGAATTTCTCCTCGAGTTTCTGGCTATGTGTTCAAGAAAGGGGAGGAGTTTTTCCTCAAGATAATACGAGGTATTTTGTTGCGCTTGTCCCCTTGATTGTAATGATTTTTTTTTTAATTTTTTTGACTTGTCAGTGGCTGTGCTGTGGCTATGCCTTCTGTTCTTCCTTGTTTTTTTTGCTTGTGTTTGGTTGATAGGTGGTTTCCGTTTTTTGTGCTTGTGTTTGGTTGATAGGTGGTTTCCGTTTGTCCGTTTCTTCATTCTGCGCATGGCTGTTTTCTTTTGCCCCTTGACTCTACCGTTGTCGGATCTTGGCGTCTTCCGGCCTGCTTTTCTTTTGTCGTTGTTGTCTCTCTTGAATCCACGTAGCGTGGTGCCTGAGTGTTGTTGGAGCTTTTTGTGTAGCCTGCTTGATAACTCATGGCGTTTTGTTGCTAACGGGTGTCTTTTGGTGGTCCAGGGAGCATTGATAAGTATAAGTTCATGGATGCGATCGACGAATACATGGACTTAATCCGTGAGTCATTGGCTAAATTAGAACCAAGGGAGGAAGATTATAAGAAGCAGTTTCCGTCATCACTAGGAAAAGTTTGCAGCATAATCCTTGCCTGTTATGGGAAGGGGTAGGCTCGCAGGGGGTGGTTGAGGTGGATGCAAGGTTGGTTGACAGATTGGAGGGTTCCCATAAGGCCACCGTGCTCTTAGCTCCTAGTGGATCAGGGAAGACCAGGTCGCTCATTGAGTTGGCATGCAAGCGGTACTGCATGTATTTCACGGGATATAGACCTGGATTTGGCATTGCACAGGGCTCGGACGATGTCAAGGAGTGTAGTTACTGGCTCGGCAGATGGTATCCTTCTGGCTACATCGATCCAATGGCTCTTAGGTGTGCTGTCGATGCCTTGGTGTTGGCAAGGCTCTCGATTTTTAAGTTGCTGGATGAGCTCATGAAGGAACGGCATGGCCTGGCGTTTTCTCCTAAGGCCTGGGTGTTTTTTCAGCTCGAGTACCTTCTGTGGACGATGTCTTTCAGGCACTTTGTGGCAAGATTTGTAGTCTGGTTTTGCCAAATGACCTAGCTCTTTCCTCAGCTGCTTTGAAGAATGCTATTGATCATATTTCGGTCTTGGCTGGGTGGGACGGGTTTGCAGTTGTAGATGAGTCTCAGGTGATAAACAAGTACTTGGTGGGCAGGTTTGAATCCACTGTCCTAGGTGAGAGCCGGGCAATGCTAAACCAGTTTGTTGTGGCAATTGGGAAGTACCTTAAAAATGTGTTTGTCTCGGGTAGTGGCAAGAGCATGGTGAAGATAAGAGAGGATCTTCTGACTACGGGGTCTCTGAAGGAGTTTGATGTAAAAGAAGTATACAAGCTGTCTGCATTTGATGATGAAGAAGGTTTCTTAAGGTATGCCCAACACTTTGTGGATGTAAGCCGCTTAGAAATGGAGGTTCTCTTTGCGATTTACCGGGGCAGGCGGAGATGGTTCGTGACAGCTTTGGAGCGATACATGGCCTTGCAACATCTACCTGGACATGAGACTCAGTTCTTCATACATTTCTCTAATGAGGTAGTGGAGAAGACAGGGAAGGAGATAGGGATACATAGATCCCTGAAGGATGATGTGACTCAATTCTACACTAATGTACCGGGCGCTCATGCTGACATTGTGGTCAAGATCGCGATGACGTACTACTATCAAGGGGAGTCTGACATCGTTGTGGCAACAAAGGAAGCCATAGAGTTAATCGAATGTGGACTGGGGTACTTGTCCCTGAACGACGAACCCGCAGGGGTGTTTCTCCCCACGCAGGAGGACGATAATGTCAAAACTGTTACTGCTGTTGCAGTTTTGACCGAGCCTATGGTTATTAGAGCTCTAATGAAATGGATGCCAAGGGTCACTCACCTAAACAAGTTTTTGGACTGGGCTAACGTTGGGCCAGCGGCACTGGGGCTTTCTTATGAGCCAGTCTCTCTAACTTTGTTTGGTGAAGGACTCGTCACTGCACCTCCAGCGGAACTTTTCGGCGGTGGGAAGGGAGTTGATGAAGTGTATATGGAGGAATACGAGTTGGTTACCCCGAGGATTCCGTCAGCATGCTTGGTGAGAAATGCGGTGTGTGGACAATACGAGTTGAAGGAATGGGTTCACGACGTGCAAGAGGGTTACAACTTTCCTGTATTCCTTCGAACTGGGACCTTAGAGTTGTGTGGGCCAGATGCTGTATGTGTCTTACGGTCAAAGAAGAGTGGCAAGATGTTGCCTGTCCTGTTTCAACACAGGATAGGGATTGATGCAAGGAAGAATGCTCCTCATCGAACCCTTGTTGCCTGGAACATTTATAAGTCCAGGCCAGAGAAACGGAGGGAGTTACGGACGTTTTTGGACTGGTGCAGAACAGGGTATTTGCAGCTTTGGTATTGACGAGTGCACACGAACCGTTTCAGAGGAACACCGGTGTTAGAGATGAGGACTTTTGTAGCAAGCTTCGGCCTCTCGTTTCGATACAAGTGGAAATGGAAGCGATGAACTTGGAGGGACCTGTCGTCGCTCCCCTTGCTGGAGTGGCTACCGGAGAGAATGCGGTTACTTTTATGCCTGGAGACTTTTTGAAGGCCGTTGAAGCCAAGAAACGTCGGTATTTCGAAAGATTACAAGAGAGGAAATTGAAGAAGAAATTAATTAATTAGTTATTATTTTATACACGAGCAATACGTGTTTACGTGTTATTAGCACACATATATATATATTATATTTTATTATATGTATATCTATCATATTATATTTATATTATATGTATATATATTATATTTTATTTGAAACAGGTGCTAATTGATGGTGGTAAACTTTTCCTGTGGATCTGTAATTAATTTAATTAAGACATGTGGCTTCCATTTATCAAAATAATAAATAACGTTACAGAGGTAGGTTTTAACGTGAGCGAGACCTAGAGAATATTCTAGAATATACCTAGATATTCCCTAGAATATGCCAATATTCATGGAAATAAGATTTATATTAGTGAATAAAATGCAATACATATTTGTCAGTTGTGCTTAAAACTGCTGAAATATCCACACATACAGAGGGAAAAAGAAAACATGTTTAGTGAAGTTCAGTTAATGAGACCGAGCACTTACATGTTAACTAGTTTAGGTGTTAATAACTCGAGGTGCATTGTTCCTCTAACAACCAACAAGTAAACGATAAACCTCAATGTCGCTAAGAACATGTATGCCATTGGAGAAAGTATGTGACGTGCAACTGTAGATAAAGTACATGTGCAAACAAGGGGTCTAGCTCTTCATCTTTTGAAAGCTGGTGTAAGTGCTTGGAAATAGTAAGCTTCGTGTGACTAATGAACAAGACAATAAATGCCACTTCCATATCACTATTATTTCCCCTTTTTTTATTGACTATAGTACTTCTACTCTTTTGACAACTTGGTAGGTTTTTTAATAAAACAACTGTTGTAACATGGCACTTGCACTACCCCCACTCCTCTCAATGGTGACAAAGTCTTCTCCCTAAGTGTGGCAATTGGGTGCACATTTGCTCCTCTTGGTGGCGACGAAATCATCTCCTAAGTGTTGAAGTTGCACGTATTGTTGCTTGTTCAATTCCCTCTAGCTCGAATCCTACTTCGAGTAGAACTTTAACTTTCTCTATTGTTAAGTTTATTCCTTTATCAACAAACCACACATCAGGTGCTTGAACAACCTCCCTTTAAACGATCCTTCCTTGCATAAGGACGTTTGTAGTAGGTTGATGAACATGGGCAAAACCATATCATCTGCCGCACATGTTCTATTTCCCAAAGACATTTGCATATAATCTTCTGGTGAAGAATTCTAGAATATGAATACATAACCACATCATCTGCTGCACATGTTCTATGTTCCCAAAGGCATTTGTATATCGTCTTGTCCAGGGCATGAATATGTTGCAGATATCTAATTAGATGCCCACAAAGAGTTCTTCTCTCTTCTATATATCCAAACACTTCACCTAACTCTCAACTTTTCAATCCTCCGTATAGCCCACCGTTGGGTTTCCTCTCTTTCTTCTATATTTTGAAATCTGGGCTTCTTCCTTTTGGTGTTTGGGATCTTTAGATGTCTAACAAAGTTACTCTAACTGACCCAAGTTGAAACTTGCCATTGAGTGGTACTACATGTGTTTATTGTGGTTGTCGTCTTTTCTCTCCCTAAATACTTGTTAGTGTTGTTCTTGTGAGGCGGTAACTCAAAATGACATCTCCATTTAGGGAAACAAGAGGTAGCCTAAACCACGACTAACCTTTAAGGGTTTGAGTGGCTAAGTCATATCATAAACCTAGGGCTAGTACTTAGTGAGGACACGACTAAGTAAACTCCTTAAGGCATGGAGGTTAAGTCTTGTAACTGGGTGTGCTATTGGCACAATTATCTAGAAGGTGTTCTCTTTAAATCCAAGGATTGAACAACCTAAGCTTGTTAACAAAAGCCCTTTTGTGAGGCACTCACGAGGTCATGTACTTAGGGTATTTTAAACTTATGAGTTAATGTTCAAGGCTTAACACACCATAATGCAAGCACAAACATGCCTATTTACTAAAGTATCCCCCTCAACGTTAAGCCCATGAATAACCCCAAAGGGGTGTGTTGGGCGTTGTACCATGTGCCATCTAGCCTAGTGTTACATTTTCATATGACATTGTTTCCCAAGATTTTGGCCCTTAGATTTAAGAGTTACACTTGGTGTCACGAACGATGCCAATTCTAGAACCCGTCTGTCATAGTTTTTAAAATGACTCCTCTTTACTTTGGACGTTTGACTGTTGTTACCTACTGAACTATGTTGATAAGCCCTAGGTATAGAGGAAAGAGGCCCGCTTAGTGCACTTGGGTATCTAGTGATGGTCCGACCGGGTGTCATTAGGTATTTGTAGGAAACTCTAGGCGAAGCTAGCACTTTCATTTATAAAATTCTTACCTTGGTTTTCGTGTCCCAATTAGGTTTTGGGTGGTTTCGGCGAGTTTGGCATGTCGGATATGGGTAAAAACACCCCTAGGGTTGACCAAACCCTAACACACGCCTAAACCCTCATGTTAGGGTTTAGGGGTCAATGAGTCATTAACCAAGTATATTCCCTCTGGGAATGAGATTCCATGCTAGCCCACTTATGTAAACAGGAAAACAGGGGAGGGGGGGCTCTGTCACATATATTAAGTAGTACATGTAGGAGAGCAATTGGGTTCATGATTGAATTCGTTACTCTTCTGTCGGTGCAAGCTTTAACTTGTGTCATTAAAGTACAACCCTCTATTGTGTTGCTATAACTTCCAGATGACAGGGGTACGTCCCACCTTCGGGGCAGCTCACCCTTAACATTGGCGAATCCATGCTGGAAGGTCTTGTCAGAATGCACATTCCAAGAGGCAGAGGTTGAGGCTTGTCTCCAGCCTCCTCCTCCATGTTAAGCTAAGTGTAGAGGTAGAGGTTAAGGCTTGTCTCCAGCTTCCTCCTTCACATTAAGCTAGGTGTAAAGCAAGGCACATCCGTGTCCTTGTCCAACTGTAGGCATGGGATCTTATTTAACATGTTCACGTTACCCAGTTCCTAAAGGTTCACTAAGGGTTCTAGAGTTGGCATAGGGATATTCTAGCAAACATGCATGCTTATGCTCACACTAGGGTGCTAAGCTTTGGGCATCCACTCAAGGGAGGTTAGTCTCATAACTAGGTGTGCTTTGGCACACTTGGCTAGGGAGTGTTCTCCTTGGAATCCAAGGTTGAACAACCTAAACTTATCAGCAGAAGCCCTTTCGTGAGGCACTCGCAAGGTCATGTGCTTAGGGTTATCCAAACCTAGCCTTAGGGAGTTTGCTTAGTAGAACACTCGTGTCCGCCTACAACACTATTAAAGTTTTTACCTGGTGCTTAACCCTTAGGAACTTAAATCCCCAGTTGACCAAGTCCATGAATGAGGCTCACCTTGTGAATCAAGATACGCGAATCAGTCGAGCTACAGGTATCATTCCTAGCTTGGCGTGGTTGAGACGGCTGAAGCAAGGCCTCAACCATTAGTTCTGCAGAACATGAACTTGGACAATGCCTTTGAGCTTGCGAGCAGGTTTTCGAACCAAGGAATTGACTAACTCCTTGGAAGTGACGTACTCGGTCACAAAGGCGAGATCCTGCCAACGATAAGGATAGTCTAACCCAAAGGTGGGATGTACCCTTGTCATGTGGAAGTTAAGGCGGCACAACAAAGGGTTGCACCTTGACGACACAAACTTAACTTGCACCAGTAGGAGGTTAAGGAACTCTCTTTTGAACTTAGGAAGCTTCACTACACATACTTTAACCTTATTTATGTGACGGACCCCCCCATGTTTTCCTAATGAGTAAGTGGGCTGGCACAGAAATGCCAGCCCTTAATGAAAATGCGTTGCCTAACCTAACCCTAAACTTAACCCCTAGGGGGGGGGTATTAGGGCATGGGTTAGGGCAACCCTAGGGTGTCCCTAACCTTTGACAAGCTATACTTTGCAGAAAACCTACATTGGAACGTCAAACCGGATGAGAGTTTTCTAGAAGGTAAGTACTACCTTCGCCTAGAGTTTCTCGAGGTATCTAGTGATAACCGGCCGGACTACCCCTAAACATGGTTGTTTCTCACTACATCTAGGGTTCATCACAAAACTCGGTAGTAACAACAGTTAAACCCCAAAATAAAGGTCGAGTCATAATAAAAACTATGACACACTTCCCGCCTTTAAAAATGTCAACGTCCTCGTTGACGTCTAACTCCAAGACTAGACTAGTTAAAAAAAATTATTGAAAACTAACGCTAATCACTCTATGCGGAGTTAGCAAAAAGTTCACAAGTTTTATTACCCCCCTTGCATTATGCGAAGCTAAGTACTTCAGAATCGTCGTTCACTAAGCAGCTAGCTTAGCTGCCGGAGGCACCACCTGCGACAAGAAGTCACTTGGAGACCTTTTTGCACGTCTACAAAGTCTGTCACCCGACACAGATAACAAGTTAGTTAATTTTTTTAAGTTAATTAGAATTTATATTGGAGGCCTTTAGTTAATGTTGTCTGTTGTCTCCTAGGTTAATAAGAAATAAAGACTTTATTTCTCATCATCATTACCAACAGTTTGAGACCTCGCCTCACACTCATTCACTAACTCCATTGCGTTCTGTAGATTTCCAAGCGGACGTAAGTTTTCATATCTTTGCAGATGTTTCTCATCCTTGTGGAATGCTCGAGCAAATTGACATGAAACACATTGGTATCGCTCCCAACTCTGTAGGAAGATCTAACTCATAAGCCACCTTCCCTACTCGCTTTACCACCTTGTATGAACCTATTAGTGCGATAGAAACTTCCTCAAAAGAGTCGTTGGAACCTTTAGGTTTATGGTATTCAACAATACCATATCCCCAACCTGATATTCTACATCCCGTTGATGCTTATCATATTGCTGATGATACCATTCCTGCGCTGCGCCATTACTTGATGAGCAGCTTCCCATGTCCAATACAATTGTCTAGTGAACTCTGCTACAGAGGGAACTCGATTGACATCGTCTTTTGATAACACCATACTCTGAGGAATACCACCCTTTTCCCAACACCTCCATCGGGTTACACCCAATCGCAGTGTGTGTCGAGTTATTGTAACATATCTCAGCCATATCCGAGTGTTGAGCCCAAACAAGTTGATCACCTTGAACATAGTATCTGAAATAGTCCTCAACTTGTTCACTCTCTGTTTGACCATCGGTTTGTAGATGACTAACTTCAGCATCGTGCCAAACTGCTTAAACAACGTTCCCCAAAACTTGCTCATAAATTGAGAATCCCGATTTAAAATCATTATTTCCGGTAGCTCGTGCACTCTTATGACCTCGTACAAGAACAACTTTGCTGCTTGTGTTGTATTCACTATCTCTACAGTTGGAATGAAATGAGCAACCTTTGAAAACCAATCGATCACCATCATGAGGGCATTGAAACCACAAGATTTTGGCAATCCTGTGACAAAATCCAAAATAACACTTTGAAATGGCCACTCTGGAATCGGTATACACTGTAACTTCCCAGCTCATTTTTGTGATCAACTCTTCACTTGTTGACATGTGGGGCATGTCTTAACATACTTGGCAACATCATTATCATACCCAGTCAATAAAATCCATGTTTCAACAAAGCCAATTTATGCCTTCCACCATGTCTTGCCAAAGGAACGTCGTGATGCTCTCTTAACAGCATTTCCCTCCATGTCCCTTTTGGAACATATCTTTATAATAAAGAACTTCATCTCGTATTGCAAAATGCACCCGTTTGAGTGTATCCATTCGACTTTCTATTCCTACTGGAATATTATCATCTTTTCGTAACTGATGAACATGTGTTCCTCTTTGCTACCAGGTTTAGAGCCTCCTTAGCCTTCATCCACTAGAGTTGACACTGGTGCCGACATAATATGAAAATGACCTTCCTACTAAGTGCATCAGCTACCACATTGTCTTTTCCAGCTTTATGTTTAATTTAAAGATGAAATCGAGCTAACTTCTGTTGCCATCTAGCATACTTTGGTGATAGCTTCAGTTGCATTTCAAAATACCTTAGAGTTATACTATCTGTCCAAACCAGTGCCATGACTTGGAAGATAATGACACCAATACTCCAAGGAAGCCACAATAGCATACATCTTCTTTTCATGAGTAGGCCATCGAGTTTGCGCGGCATCTAACTTCTTTGAGAAAGAGGAACTGGATGTCCTTTCTGTTGCAATACACCACCAATTGCAAAGTCGAAAGCATCACACTCTACCTCAAATGGATCTTCAAAGATGGGCAGTTGCAAAACTGGCTCAGAAGAGATAGCTTCTTTGAGTTTGACAAATGCCCATTCGCACTCTGGAGTCCAATGCCATGGAATGTTTTCGTGAGATCTGTCAATGGTGTTGCTATCTCCGAGTAACCCTTTATGAATCTCGGTAATACCCTGTCAGACCAAGAAATGTCTAACTTCATGCCGTCTTCAAAGTCGTCCACTCGTAAGCTTGAATTTTCTTTGGATCCATGGCAACCTTCCCACCTGAGATTGAGTGTCCCAAGAAATCTATCTTGGTTTGACCAAATGCGCACTTGCTTTCTTTAGCATACAATTGGTTCTTTCTCAACCTCTGAAACACTTTTTCTAAGTGTTCCACATGTTCCTCAATTGTCGAATTGAAAACCAAATGTCATCAATATACACCACTACAAACTCGTCTAGATAGTCTCTAAACACATCATTCATCATTGTGCAAAAAGTTGCTAGAGCATTGCACAACCCGAATGGCAAGACTAGAAACTCAAATGATCCATAACGTGTTCGAAAAGCGGTCTTCTCAATGTCATTCTTTGCTACCCAAATCTGATGGTACCCAATTTCAAGTTTATTCTTGAAAAATACTTTGCTGTCGATAGCCTATTAAATAAGTCATCCACTCGCGAAAGAAGATACTTATTTTTGATAGTTATCATGTTTAGCGCTCGATAGTCACACACATTGCATTGTACCATCCTTTTTTATTACAAATAAGATCGGTGTACCATACGGTGATCGACTAGGTCGAATGTGTCCTCAACCAATTGGTTGATGGTGGCCCGACACCGTCACACGGCCAGCCGGCGGGACGTTCACCAGCGCGGACGAGCAACGGGGCGAAGCGTCGGATAAGGGAGGTACTTCAAGTACGAATTGATGGCAACCAATGTTAGGCGGCGGCGTAACCAGGCGTAGATCCGATCGTCTGGATCAACTACTCAGGGTACGAAGGACAGCACACGTGGGGAGGCGCATAAATGTGGTAGGTAGGACTCTGTCACCAGGCGGTAGACCAGTGGGAAGGCGCCACCTGTACCTAGGGTCTAGCGGTAGGTAACCCACTATATAAGCCGGAAGGTGGGTAGTGGGTTGGGGTCTTTGGAGTTAGGTCTGCATCTTATATCTTGCTGCACTATCAAAGATAGTTTGTACTCAGTATGCAATATATATATATACCCATTTTTCTTTTATCACCTTACAAGTGGGCGTTCCCCGCTTGCCCGACTCCTGGCCCCACAACACTCTCTGCCCAGTCATCTTAGTAGAACTCCCCCTTATCTGTACACGGCCCCTTGCGGCGTCTAGGTAGAGGCCATCCAATACCTACCATTACTCCTACGGTAAGGCCCGGCTTGCTGACCGAATCCCTGGGGTTGGACGCTCTCAACAGCGTCCTGGCGACCACTATAGCTTCCTGAGAAGCACCACATCTGGCCTGCGGAGTCCCCGACGACCATTTGTGGCGACCACGGAGGGATAGATAGTACACACAGATGGAGTTCACTGTAGCAAGTAGAGTGGCGGCCCGACGAAGAGCCGGGATTAACTCATTCAAACAAATAGAGATTGACGAGCAACAGCTGGCTAGGAGAATGCGACGGGCCGGCAGAGGGAGATTAATGGAAGGCGGCGAGGCACCTCGGTTGCCGCAATCGGCCCCTGCCTCACCTACCCGAGGGAACGACGGTAATGCCGCATGGTCGAATCTCCGAGCAGCGGTAAACTCGACACACCAGCGGCAGAGGCGGTCGCACGCCGCTGACGACGAAGAAGGATATGAAGGAACCGCAGCACGTCTAGACGACAATCTAGGCACGGCAGCATGCGGGTATGAATAGCACTCGGACGGGCGACTTCGCCCGACAGTAACCTATGATGCAGAGTGGGATGGATGGCAAGACGACGAAAGCCCTCCGCCTCTCTACGTAGGTGAAAGTGACGGCCACGAAGAGCCCCCATACCAACGAGCAGAACCAGTGTTTGACGAGTACCCCGAAGGAGGAAACCGCGCCCAAGACAACCCCAGGAAAGGGCAGGCCTGCGATGGAGGCAAGAATCTCGAGGGGGTGAAAATAACATGGATAGCGATGGGGGACGTGAGCTAGAAGCCCAGCGTGACCAGCCACGATGGAGGTAAGATGGGAAACCCAGGGACATCGTCACCCATCAGGGTGACGTGGGGGGCCTGTGTCTGCCCGGAAAGAGGGGAGGAAGAGCCTCATCCGGAAGGCCCCCATAGGGAGGGGCATCGATTGCCAACAAGACAACCTCTGCACAAGGAGTTCAGCCAATCAGATGACGCAGCAGGCCAGGGTGGTTACCAGGATGAGAACCCAAGGCTTCGGAAGGCCGGAGTACACATATGGGACGACCGCCTACACGAAGGCGACTAGACGTCAATGAGCTGACGAACTGGGAGGAGGCACCAGAAAGAAGGGCCACACAGTGGCTACCTTGGAGAAGGGACGAGAGGAATTCGTCCAAGGGCAGGAGAGATTCGCCCAAGCGACTAGTATCGCACCGGCCCCGCAGGGAAATCCGCCAGGGCACACGGCAGAGCCGCAACCATCACCAGACGAGGAGATACCATATTGGGGTGAGGAGGAATCGCCCCATCAATCACGACCGTCTAGACGTCGCGGGGGATTCCGCGCACGATCATACAAAACTACTCGCTGGAGGAGGTAAAACCGTCCAGTCAAGGTAAGCCACGCCACAAGCTGTCAGGTTGGTCCCATAGCGGGGACCCCCAAGGGACAGTCGGGAGGAGCCCGTCCTTGTCACCCACCCTCAACGGGAGGGCAGGGCCGCGAGGAAGGAGAAAGGTGCCTGCAGAATACTAAGACGTGGACTACACCACGTCCGAAGTGGAGGGTCCGGATTGGAACACTTCTCAGGCACAACGGGACGCCATGGGAACCGACCTGGTCACCTTATTAGCGCACGCACTCAATCGGATGCAGGAGAGCACCGTAACAGTGCCCTTACCCATGTTCCGTGGAGCGAAGGGGGAAGACGCAGACCACAAGTTCGAACAGGTGTGCAAACTTCAGAGTGTGAGCGACAATCACAAGAAGTTGAGTGCCTTCGCATGCACTCTGGACAAGAAGGCACACGCCTGGTGGATGCGATTCCACTAGGCGAACGAAGGAGCCCGCTGCAAAACCTTGCGAAGGGCGTTTCTGGATACCTTCTGGGAGGAAAAGAGTGAAGAGGAGGTGATCCAGAAGATAACGAGCTTGAAACAGAAAACAGGAGAGTCGGTCGACGAGTACACGGTCCGCATGTTGGGGTATATCGCTCGGCTAAGAGACGCCCTAGTTGACCTGACCAAAAAATGTGGTATCGAAAGGGACTGCGGCCAGAGATCCACAAGTGGATCGACTTGGATGACGACCGACATTCGATAAGTTACTCCGGTATGCCAAGAAGGCCAAAAAGAGGGAAGCTGAAAGACGCCAAGAAAGGAAGGCGCAAGACAAATGGGACGCAGAGGAGGCGAACGATACCACATCGGATGAGGAAAACCTCTTTGATGCTCCAAGGCCGACCAGAAAGGAGAAACGGTCGAGTACCAAGGGACACATGCAGCTGCAGCGGGGGGGAAACCCTACGGGGGGCCACACGAAAGGAAGACTTATCCACGACACTGGCTCAAATGGGATACACTGCATGGGGGCATAAGTACCATCGGGTATGTAACATCTGTGGATTTCACAACACGAACGATTGCTATCGACTAGCCGAACTCTTGAGCAAAAGGCCACCATAGGCAGCCACACTGACGGTAGAACGAGGGACCGAAGGGGGGCAGATGGCCGAAGGAGTTATGGCCGCATGACGGAGGGAGACAACCAATCCCGTAGGAGGTCCCGTTCGGGAGACCAGAATCGTAGGTCCCATTCCCGAGAACGGCCACCGTATTGACCCAGGTATGGCGACAGAGAGAGACGACCGAAACACAAGGAGGTGTTGTGTGCACTGTGCGGAGGCCCACACCCGCTCTACCGGTGTTCATGGGTATCATTAATCAAACCAATGCTAGAAGCGCAAGCAGCCGGTGTTGCCAGGACGAGTAACGGGCAGATCCCCATAAACTCAACTCCAACCTCCACACAGCAAGTAAACCAAGTAACAGTGGTACTGCCAGAACAGGACGGTGGGACACACATAGTACCACATGCTCCCTTAGCGGACGAAACAAGGGAAACGCAAAGGCGGAGAACCAAGGGAGCGCGAAGGCGCGAAAAGAGAAGACAGGAAACAAAACCCCCGGTTTTAAAGCAGTGGGTAAGGAAGCAAACGCAAGGACTAATAGTCTCGGGACCCGTGGAGCCCAGCCAAGGCCAAGAATCGCTAAGAAAAGTAAGGAGAAGGCAAAACCGTGCATTCATAAGGGAGGAGGCCCAGACGGGGTCAGAACAAGAAACGCCGCTGGTTCCCACCACACGATGGGGGAATCGGGTACGACCAGCAGCAAGGCCCCCACCAAGAGGCATTGCAACCACAGTGGACTATGTGAACAACGTACCAACTATCCTGGTTTGCATGGCGGGTCACACAGTCAGCGAGGTGATTATAGATGGGGGGTCAGCAGTCAATGTCATGTCAACAGAGCTCCACAAGAAGTTGCGTATGCCAACTCCGGAGCCCACTCCATTTCAGGTACGCATGGCAAATCAGGCCGAGGTGGCGCCTAATGGCATCTTGAGGGCAATAGAGGTCGAGATCCAAACGGTCAAATTTTGAATCAACGTTGTGGTCCTGGATATGCACGCCAAGGGGGGATTCGACCTACTCCTCGATCGACCCTGGCTCAGGGGTGCAAAGGTACAGCACAACTGGGAATACCAATAGATACGATTCCGCACCAGATGGGCGATAAGGTCCATACCCATAGGCAAAACCCAAGCCCCCGCGTGGAGATTCGGGGCGTTGGAGTATCAGGAGCCCAGCGGGCGTGGAGGATGGAGCGAGGGCATAACAGCGACCTCCGCATGCCGACCCCGGGGTTGGGTCACGCCAGGCAGGAGGCCTCGCATCAGATGTCATAGTTTTTTACTATGACTCCTCTTTACTTTGGACGTTGACTGTTGTTACCTACTGTACTATGTTGACAAGTCCTAGATGTAGTGAGAAACAGCCCCGCTTAGTGCACTTAGGTGTTTAGGGGTAGTCCGGCCGGCTGTCCTTAGATATCGCGAGAAACTCTAAGCGAAGGTAGCACTTACCTTCTAGAAAACTCTTATCCTCTTTTCTGTGTCCCAGTTGGATTAATGGCTAGTTCCGGTGAGTTCGGCATGTCGGATATGCTTAGAAATACCCTAGGTTTGACAAGTTAGGGTTTAGTGGTCGATGGATAACTCACCAAGTATATTTCCTCTGGGAATGAGATTTCAGTGCTAGCCCACTTATGTAAACAGGAAAACAGGGGGGGGGGGCTTTGTCACATAAATAAGGTAGTATGTAGTAGGAGAGCTCCTGGGTTCATGACTGAGTTCGTTGCTCTTCTGCCGGTGCAAGCTTCAGCTTGTGTCGTTAAGGTACAACCCTCTGTTGTACCGCCCTAACTTCCAGATGCCAGGGGTACGTCCCACCTTCGGGGTAGCTTACCCTTAACGTTGGCGAATCCATGCCTGGGAGGTCTTGTCGGAATGCATGTTCCAAGAGGCAGAGGTTGAGGCTTGTCTCCAGCCTCCCCTCACATCAAGCTAGGTGTAGCACTCACGGCCAAGCAAGGCACATTCGTGTCCTTGTCTAACTGTGAGCGTGGATCTTGTTTGACATGTTCATGTTACTTGGTTCTTGAGGGTTCATTAAGGGGTTCTAGAGTTGGCATTTAGGAGCCACATTTGTGGCACTTGGTGCAACTCTTGAATCTAAGGGCTATGGCATGATAGCCCACATCGGGGAAGGCAGTGTCACATGGAGATGTGACACTGGGCTAAACATCACATGGTACAACGCCTGAGGCACGCCCTTTGGGGTTATGTCATGGGCTTGTCGCCAAGGGGTTGGATACTTTAGCAAACAGACATGCTTGTGCTTGCACTAGGGTGCTAAGCCTTGGGCATCCGCTCAAGGGAGGTTAGGTCTCATAACTAGGTGTGCTTTGGCACACTTGGCTAGGGGAGTGTTTTCCTTAGAATTCAAGGGTTGAACAACCTAAACATGTTAGCAAGAGCCCTTTCGTGAGGCACTCGCAAGGTCATGTGCTTAGGGTTATTCCAAACCTAGCCTTAAGGAGTTTACTAAGCAGAACACTCGTGTCCGCCTACGGCGCACACTCGTGTCCTCACTAAGTACTAGCCCTAGGTCTAGGGTATAACTTGGCCACTCAAACCCTTAAGGGTTAGTCGTGGTTCAGGGTACCCCTTGTCACCCTAAAGGGGTTGCACTCCCGGATGAGGGTGATTCCTCAAGGGGTAAGTGACGATGCCTTAGCTCTGTCTAGGGGTATGTGTGGAACACATGTCTCCTTGATGGGGGTTAGGGCATGAGCCTGTCTAGGTCTTCTAGGGCAAAACCCTAAGTCAACTAGGGTTATCCCTCAAGGGTTTTGGGGGTAGACACTCTAGGGAGACTTAGGCTAAACCCTAAGTCAACTAGGGTTATCCCTCAAGGGTTTTGGGGGCAAACATTCTAGGGAGACTTAGGCTAAACCCTAAGTCTCCTGTCCACTTGGGCATTAGAGTCTAACCCTAGGGGTCGTTGGGGTTGTTTGGGAAACTTAGCATTGCTCACACAGGGTGATGACGCCGAATGGCCACCTGGCATCCACGTGTTGCCACGTGTTGGCCCTTTGGGTTAAAACTTTGACATCAGAGGCAGCCCAACGTGAACAAACTAAGGATCGCAGGAGCAACCGAAGCCCGAAACTATCTGGCACCAGAATGTTGGTTCACCAACCACCAGGACAATTCCGGAGGGCTTATGTGGACATACCCAATTCGAACAGCCACTCCAATCAAGCGGAGCCACCCCAAAGCCGGTATCGACAGGGATCAGCAGCCCTCTACCGGTCCTGGCCCCAAGGGGAAATATCCACTACCTTGGCCGATCGGGGATTGGCCCGAGAAGTGGGGGAGAAGCTCCGGCATAGACCCTCCCAGGTGGAAGTAGGACACAAAACTTCAGATAGGGGACACACGGGCTAGGGTGGGGAAGAAGCGGCAGGAAGGGACCAACAGGTAAGACTGTGCAGTTAGAGCCAGGATGGGCCTCACCAAGCGGCATCAAAACCACCACAGTCTACGATAACGGACAAGTACCACGACGGACGGCCGATAGTAGCCGCGCTAGTCACCCAGATGGAGCACAGATTGAGGAATCCCGGGCAGAGCAGTTGAACCATGGGGCGAAGCAACATGGAAGACAGAGCGGTCGGAAGCAGGATCTCCACACACATGGGGCTAGCTCACAGGATCACATGGTCCATGAGGTTGGACCACAGGCGTGAGGCACGCACTATGAAGGCAATGATGGTCGGGCGGCGCCATCATTGCGTATCCAGGCACAGGGATAGACATGCCAGTCGCCTCGGAGGATGCCACAAGGACTGCCACGACACCTACACTCAGGAAGCAAAGAAATTCGCGTGCTCATCAAGGGTCAAGAACGAGCAGCGGAGCTGGTATTGCCCAGGCACTCCAAGTTCAAGGAATTAATCGGGCAACCCGACGTCCAACGAGTCAGGAGGCAATTGCGATTGGACGAATTCTTCGACCTTGCCGTGGGGAGAAGTGGAGGACCCAGAATTCGCTGAGAAGGCCAAACAATTCCTCCAGTCAGCGGAACTAGTAGCTAGTCAAACCGGGCGTAGGGGAATACAATTTGCACGGATGGGAGCGCAGTCTTCCGCATTATGTTCGACGGACTAGCGATAGTCTTCTGACTACCAGTGGACGGCCTAGCCCTAGGGGGAATGCTCGACGTGGAGGTTCAACGACCCGCCACCACAGGAACTCATGGACTACGAGGCATACAAGCAAAGGAGGAAGCAGCCAAGTTCGTAACGCTAGTGGCCTTCATGCTCACGGGAAGAACAAGGAGTCGGATCACTAGGCGATTGGCGAACGGTCTTTACAGGGTGTGGGAAGGAGTCACAATAAATTGGGCTGACTACCTTAAGCAGTACCTGGTTCTAGCTCTAACTAGTGGGATTCACGGAGTTTGAGCCGGCACTGAGCAAAGGCTACCCACGGTTGGCCACATTGCTATTATGACCACAGGCTCGTTCAGCCGAACGGTAATAAGAGCACCACCACCACTCCAAATGTGGGAACAGCCAGAACCCTCGAAGTCAATAGAAGAACAGGATTCAATGGAGGGACCGGCGTCTATAGAAGAACAGGACTCAACAGAAGAAAAGGCGTCAACAGAGGAACAGGCGGAGGGTATCCCCTTTCCGGACCAGGAATCACCATGTATGGAACACAGGAACCCATACACGCGAATCCCCTAGCTATAGGATCCCCACTACCAGAATCCTCGTTAGACGCAATCGAGCAATCTACCAGACCCAGCCAGGGAGGATAGAAGGACAAGCCCGAGGACGAGTACGAGAGTAACTACCAACATTTCCAGGCTGGACCTCCACGGTCTATATCGGGCTTGCAGGGGTCTTCAATCGGCTAGACGAAGCCATGGTGATATATGACGGCCTTGACTCCCAGCGGTGGCGAAAGAACACGACAACATAGTGACTGGAGCGGTGGCAGAGAGCCCGGGAAGTTGCCCAAAGGGCTAAGGAGCTACTGAGTAAAGGGGGCCGACTGTGTATGTTGACAATGAAGAGAACGAAGGACGCCTGGGAAAGCTGGAGTGAGAGGAGAGCGGAATTCCAGTGGATATACAGTGAGTGCAAAACTCTCCTAGGGCTACTCAATGATGACCAGCACGCCCGCAGCCAGGTCATAGCCGAAAGGGAACAACAGATACAGGAATGCAAATCTCGGTTAGAACGAAGGTGTGGGAGCTCGCTGAGGCACAAGCAGAACTGACGGCAATCAAAAGGGAGTTATTGACAAAGACTCAACTCTCCAAAACCATTACCACACCTACAGCCAGCCAATCGAGACCCCTACTCAGGAAGCCAGAGGCGAGCGATACCAGGCCATCAGGCCCGGGACAAGAGCATGGCCAGCCAGGGAACCAGGCACACCGCAAATCACCGTTCCCGAACAAAGGGGGCACAGCTACCAACTAGCCCAGCTCCTTGCGAAAAGTGAAGAAGAGTTACAATACTCCTGGAAACGGATGCAGGACCTAGAGGATCAGCTCAAGCAGGCTCGGGAGCAACAGGCGGGGTCCGAGGCAAAGCTCCAAAGGGTGATCGTGCTACAGGAGGCGACAATCACCACATTAAAGACCACGCTAGCTACAACAGAGAACGAAATCGTCATGTACCGGGAGCTCCAAGGGGCAGATACCTAGGGCACATGGCCCGAGGATGTGCCAACGAATAAGTCCGGGCATCTGTTGACAGTGGCCGACACCATCACATGGCCAACTAGCGGGACGTCCACCAGCACGGACGAGCGACAGAGCAAAGCGTTGAATAAGGGAGGTACTTCAAGTACGAACTGATGGCGACCGATGTCAGGCGGCGGCATAACCAGGCGTAGATCCAATCGTTCAGATCAACTACTCAGGGTACGAAGGACAGCACGCATGGGAGGCGCATAAATGTGGCAAGCAGGACTCTATCACCAGGTAGCAGACCAGTGGGAAGGCGCCACCTGTACCTAGGGTCTAGCGGTAGATAACCCACTATATAAGCCGGAAGGCGGGTAGTGGTCGGGTCTTTGGAGTTAGGTCTGCATCTTATATCTTGCTCTACTGTCGGAGATAGTTTGTACTCAGACAAGCAATATATATATATACCCATTTTCCTTCTATTCACCTTACAAGCGGGCGTTCCCCGCTTGCCCGACTTTTGGGCCCCACAACACTCTCTGCCCAGTCATCTCAGTAGAACTCCTCCTTACCTTACACGGGCCCTCGTGGCGTCCGGATAGAGGCCATCCAATACCTTCCATTACTCCTGCGATAAGGCCCGGCTTGCCGGCCGAATCCTCAGGGTTGGACGCTCTCAACAGCGTCCTGGCAACCACTGTAGCTTCCTAAGAAGCACCACATCTGGCCTGCGGAGTCCCCGATGACCACCAATCAATTCTGTCAGCTATCTCTTCAATTCTATTAACTCTTTAGGATTCAACCGATATGGGGCTCTTGCCGATGGAGACGAACCTGGCAGAATCTCTATCCTGTGGTCCACACCTCGACGTGGAGGTAACTCGAGCGGCAAGTCTTTCGGCAACACGTCCTTAAACATGTTCAAAACTTCCAAAATAGGTTCGGGAACATATTCTTGACCATCTCCTATCTTGACTTCACCAGTATCCAAAATCATTGCAAGAATACACGTTCCGATGAGTTAAGGTAAGAAACATAGGATTTCAATCCTTATCAGTTAGTGTTTCCATCTTGAGTGTTGTTTTCTAATGTCCTCTTCATTTACTGCAAGCGTGATTCGATTATCTCCGGAACCCCTCATTTTCGATTACATGTTTATCAAACCATTCCATACCCAAAACAAAGTCAAACCCCATCATATTCAAGACAACTAAGTCTTTGAGTGGTACTACATGTGTTTAGTTGTGGTTGTCGTCTTTTCTCTCCCTAAATACTTGTTAGTGTTGTTCTTGTGAGGCGGTAACTCAAAAATGACATCTCCATTTAGGGAAACAAGAGCTAGCCTGAACCACAACTAACCTTTAAGGGTTTGAGTGGCTAAGTCATACCGTAAACCTAGGGCTAGTACTTAGTGAGGACACGATTAAGTAAATGTCAAGCCACGATCCAGGAACTAGGAAGAGAGCAGGATTCCAAGAACAGGAAGGTTTGACTCAGGAACAAAACTGAGAGCAAGACCAGGCGCAGGACAGGATCAGGAGCTAAACAGGAACAGGATAGGATCCAGGAGCAAGACAGGAAGGCGCAGGACCGAATCCAGGAACAAGACAAGAACAAGACAGGATCCGGGAGCAAGACAAGAGCAGGAGGCAAAGAGTAAGACAAGAACAAGGAACAAGAATAATTGTAGAATGACTGGTGTTGATAGTAACTGATTGTACAACAATTAGGTCAGAGCTTTTATGCTCACAACTCCAAGCTAATCTGGTCATGAGCCTAATCTAGTCACTAGCCAAAAATGGTCATCCTTATCCTATAGGAATATCCTGTAGGAATATCCTGCGGGAATATCCTGTGAGAATATCTGCGGGAATATCCTGTGGCATATCCTGTGGGAATATCCTGCAGGCTGAATCCTGTATGTCGTATCCTGTATCCTATATCGGGTCGTGACAGCACCTCCTCCCTAAGAACGAGTTCTATGAGTCTTGGGACCTGGTTTAGCAGGATAACGCCGATGGAAAGCAGCAACTTTGGAAGAAGCATGGAGTAAGTTGGATGCATGTTCCCAAGTGCGATCGGTAGGCAAATAACCTTTCCAATCCACCAAGTATTGAAGTTGGCAGCGATGAAGACGAGAATCAAGGATGGCTGCAACTTCGTACTCAGGTTCACCGTCAATGACCACAGGAGGGGGAGGAGAAGAAGCATGACTAGGAAGAGAAGAAGGATGATACGGCTCCAACAAAGAAGTGTGAAATACAGGATGAAGTTTCACCGTAGATGGTAACTCGAGTCGGAAAGCTACAAGATTGACTTCCGCCACAATCCTATAAGGGCCCAATCATTGAAAATCCAACTTAGAAGAAGGCCTGTTAGTGCGAATATGTCGACGAAGAAGCCACACGAGATCACCAATCTTGTATGCAGGTGTTGGCGATGATGGGCATCAGCATGATGCTTGTACCGTTCCTGTGCCTGCTGAAGATGAACCCGGAGATCATCCTGTACCTGACGAAGGTGCTGGAGACGATCCTATACTGCAGGAGCGGAAGAAGGAGAAGCAGGAGGAGCAAAGTCAAAACGTGGATGGTAGCCTGTAAGAGCGAAGAAAGGTGTCTGGCCTGAAGATGCGTGAACGGAGTTGTTGTAGGCAAACTCCAGGCCACCAATAGTTGCGAGTCACCAACTCAACTGTCTTGGCCACACCAAAATGTCCTGTAGCCGGGGTATCATGACAATCCTGTACCACACGAGTCCTGCAAACACCAATAGGAACGTACAGGAGACCTTCCCGTACAGGAGTCCATCCTGTATGGCAAACAGCGTGTAGTCTGAACGGGAACTGGAGGAAGAGGAGCTTGCAATGTCAGGACTAATGTGTGAGAACACATTCCTTGCCAATCGTCTATAGCCAACTGCGAACGGATGTCTGTAGAAGTGTTGAATCTGCTGGAGCCTGATGAACTGTAGTGCTGCAAGCCAAATCGATCAGGACCCAACAACACTTGCTTTTGACAGTCATATGCAGGATGCCCGGGCGGTGCAAGGTAAGAGCGCCTAGACAATGCTGCCTTGCCATTCCGAAAACCGGGCCTGTAGAAATGACGAAATCAAAACGTGATAGGAACTCCGCCCACCTAGCCTGTCGCCGACTGAGAACTCGAGCCGTTTGAAATACTCCAGGTTCTTGTGATCCGTAAGAACTTGTACAGGATGCGCAGCACCTTCCAGGAAATGCCGCCACTCCTCGAACGAATCCACAATGGCCTTGAGTTCCTTGTCATGAATCTCGTAATTGATCTCGCCGAAAGGAACTTACGAGAGTGAAAAGCTACAGGATGAAGCAACTTGTCTTCTCCAACTTGTGATAGGACGGATCCTACTGCAAAATCCGAGGCATCTGCTTCAACGAAGAAAGGACGAGAAGGATCAGGATGTGCTAAAATCGGAGCTGTCGTGAAGGTCCTTGAGTGTTGTGAATGCATGTTCCGCCTTGTCGGACCAAGAGAAAACCCTGTGCGCTTGGTGAGTTCCGTGAGTGGAAGTACACGCTTGGAGAAGTCCTGTATGAACCGCCTGTAGAAGTTTGCAAAGCCAAGGAAACATTGTACATCTCGTACAGACTTGGGCCTCTCCCACTCCACGATGGTCTTCACCTTGTGCATGTCCATGGAAACGCCAGCAGGAGAGACGATGTAGCCCAAGAACTCCACAGAATCCCTATCGAAAAAACACTTCTCCAACTTCGCATACAGGCCATGCTCGCGAAGCCGCTGTAGAACAATCGTACATGCTTGTCATGTGCCGCCTGGTCCTTGGAGAAAATCAAAATGTCGTCGAGGTAGATCACCACAAACTGGTCCAAGAAGTCACGAAAGATGTCGTTCACCATGTGTTGGAACACGGCTGGGGCATTGGTAAGGCCGAAAGGCATCACCGTGTACTCGAAGTGTCCATACCTTGTACGAAAGGCAGTCTTCCACTCATCGCCTGGACGAATCCGTACAAGGTTGTAGGCCCCTCGTAAGTCGATCTTCGTGAACACCTTTGCTCCTCGCAGCCGATCGAGAAGTTCCGGGATCAATGGCAACGGGTACCGATTCCGAATGGTGACTTGATTCAAACCCCTGTAGTCCACAACCAAACGTAAACTCCCATCCTTCTTCTTGACAAAGAAGATAGGCGCTCCTGCAGGGGACTTTGAGTGACGAATGAAGCCGGATGCCAAGTTGTCCTCGATGTACTGACGAAGAACCTCCAACTCTGTGGGTGACAATGCATAAATCGGTCCGAACGGTGGAGTCTTTCCTTCGCAAGATCAATAGGACAGTCGTAGGACCTGTGAACAGGAAGAACTGCAGCCTTGTGCTTGTCAAAAACGTCCTTAAAGGAGTGATACTTGGATGGTAGGAAGAAGGAGGAGAAGGAAAGGAGTAGGAGAAGGAGATTGAAAAACAGGAGAGTCAGACACAGGAAAGGTAGAAGAGGACGTAGGAGTTACTTGAAAGGCAAAAAGGTGGAAAGGAGCAGGATCAGTGGCAAGTTCATGCATGGTAGTGGTAAGAACTCGGAGAGGAGAAGGAGGGAGCTGTGACTGAAAAAGAGGAAGGATCTTGGGGGTGGAACAGAAGCAGAGTAACAAAAGGCAGGATTGGGAGAAAAGATGTGGATGTTGACAAGTGTACAGGATTGGAAGAATCCTGTACAGAAGTCCGTGGTTGCACAGGAGTGAGGGAGCCTGTGAGTGTGCTGACGAACCAACAGGAGGTGGATCCTTGAGGAGGAACCTTCGACACTGATACAGGATTGGAAGAACCCTGTACAGGAACCGCAAACTTACAGGAGTGGAGAAGCCTGCGGATGTGCTGAGGAACTGACATGAGGTGAATCCTGTCGAGGAGGAGTCTTCAACACTGGTACAGGAACAGGCACGGTCAATCCTGTAGCTTGTACTGCCTCAGACACCAAGGATGTATCCTGCACGCAGGAAGGTACAGGATTGATCCTGGCTGCTGGAGAGGAAAACGTGAGCGTCCTAGACCTCCAGTCGATCTGCGGATTTGCAACAACGAACCATGGCATGCCAAAAATGATGGGAGTCGACCGAGTCTTGATCAAGTTGAAAAATCGAACAGTTGAATGCACCATGACTGCAAGAGAGAGGTGTGGTAGCGTGGGTAACTGCGCCAGAAGCAATCAAACGACCATCGGCCACCTCTACAGGAACTGCACGCTTCAACTTCACCACCGGAATGCCATGCTGAGCTGCAAAAGTGTCATCCATGAAACATGCATTTGCACCAGTGTCTAACAGGGCAAACTCCTTGAGCTCTCGTTATTGAGGCGAATGTGTACAGGAAACTTGAGTGATGGAATGGTATGAGCAGCACCAATGGAGCCTGCACCTACGTCCAACTTCGCGGCTCCTAGACGAAGTGGACATTGAAGTTTTCCGACTGAACTTCAGCTTCGGCTTCACGCGTCTTGAACTTTCTGGCTTTATTAGGACATTCCGCCACCTTGTGTCCTGCTCACCACAATACAAGCATAGGTTCTCACCCGACGACGTTGCTTCTCAGCAGTTGAAAGTGGGCCACGCTTGGATTTGTTAACCTCCATAGGAACTGCTCCAGAAGGTGTCGTAGGAACATGTGCTACGGCTACAGGATTGGCTGGCAGGAACTGCTGACGGATTTTTCCTGACGGCGCTCGAACAAACGGTTGTCGCAACGAACGGCTGTTGCATGATCTCCGCTAACGTTTGAGCATCCGGTAACGTAAGGAGAAGGTCCTTCACGTCATCCCTCAGCCCAAAACGGAAGTGTTCGATCAATGCAGTCTCGTCCCATGGAATGTTCGTGCACAATTGCTGAATTCGGATGCATAAACGGAAGCTGGTCTGGATCCTTGTGTGAGCTTCCGTAACTTGTGCATGCAGAACGGTACTTATCAGGATCTCCAAAGCAGGCTTCAAAGGCAGCCACGAAACCTTCAAAGTCTTCCATCAATGGGTCGTCACGCTCCAGCAAGGGGCAACCCAAGCCCGTGGAGATCCACTTAGTAAGGATGCCAAAAGGCCAACCTTTTGTGCATCAGTCGAGTAGCGGCGTGGTTGCATGCGGATCAAGAGCCGGATCTGATTCAGGAAACCTTGGAAATCGTGCGATTGCCACTGAACTTTTCTGGCATGCTGATCTTCGGCTCCGAAGAAAAGTTCGATGAAGAGGAACCACCGATGCTGAGAGAGAGCCTGCGCAGCAGCCTTGGAGGATGCATCAGCAGCTGCATGTGCCGCTTGGTGGAACCTTGCAGATCGGTGACCACTTGGCGCAAAGTGGCCAGCTGTGAAGCAACATTTGGTGCTCGCGTTGAAAGTGCTCAAAATCAGCCATGATCTATGAAAGAAAAAAGGAGGAAAACGAAGGAAGAAATCAAGGAAAAAAAAGTACTAGGAACGAGAGCTATGAAAGCAGTTACTATCAAACTGTCAAGCCACGATCCAGGAACCAGGAAAGAGCAGGATTCCAAGAACAGGAAGGCTTGACTCAGGAACAGGAGAGAGCAGACAGGCAGGACAGGATCCAGGAGCTAACAGGAACAGGATAGGATCCGGGAGCAAGACAGGAAGGCGCAGGACAGGATCCAGGAACAAACAGGAACAGACAGGATCCGGGAGCAAGACAGGACAGGAGGCAAAGAGTAAGACAAGAACAAGGAACAAGAATAATCGTAGAATGACTGGTGTTGATAGTAACTGATTGTACAACAATTAGGTCGGAGCTTTTATGCTCACAACTCCAAGCTAATCTAGTCTGAGCCTAATTAGTCACTAGCCTAAAATGGTCATCCTTATCCTATAGGAATATCCTGTAGGAATATCCTACGGGAATATCCTATAAGCATATCCTGTGAGATATCCTACGGGAATATCCTGTGGCATATCCTGTGGGAATATTCTGGGCCGAATCCTGTATTGCATATCCTGTAGGCTGAATCCTATTGTCGTATCCTGTATCCTATATCGGGTCGTGACAGTAAACTCCTTAAGGCATGGAGTTAAGTCTTGTAATTGGGTGTGCTATTGGCACAATTATCTAGAAGGTGTTCTCCTTAAGATCCAAGGATTGAACAACCTAAGCTTGTTAACAAAAGCCCTTTTGTGAGGCACTCACGAGGTCATGTACTTAGGGTATTTTAAACTTATGAGTTAATGTCCAAGGCTTAACACCATAATGCAAGCATAAACATGCCTGTTTGCTAAAGTATCCAACCCCTCAACATTAAGCCCATGAAATAACCCCAAAGGGCGTGCGTTGGGCGTTGTACCATGTGCCATCTAGCCTAGTGTTACATTTTCATATGACATTGTTTCCCAAGATTTTGGCCCTTAGATTTAAGAGTTACCTACTGTACTATGTTGATAAGCTCTAATGTAATAGGAAACAGGCCTGCTTAGTGCACTTGGGTATCTAGTGATGGTCCGGCCGGGTGTCATTAGGTATTTGCAGGAAACTCTAGACAAAGCTAGCACTTTCATTTAAAATTCTTACCCTGGTTTTCCGGTCCAATTAGGTTTTTGGGTGGTTTGCAAGTTTGGCATGTCGGATATGGGTAGAAAAACCCCTAGGGTTGACCTAACCCTAGGGTTGCCCTAAACCCCTCATGTTAGGGTTTAGGGTCAATGAGTCATTAACCAAGTATATTCTCTCTGGGAATGAGATTCTGTGCTAGCCCACTTATGTAAACAAGAAAACAGGGGGAGGGGGGGGCTCTGTCACATATATTAAGTAGTACATGTAGAAGAGCAACTGGGTTCATGATTGAGTTCGTTACTCTTCTGTCGATGTAAGCTTTAGCTTGTGTCGTTAAAGTACAACCCTCTGTTGTGCTGCTATAACTTCCAAATGACAGGGGTACGTCCCACCTTCAGGGTAGCTCACCCTTAACATTGGCAAATCCATGCTTGGAAGGTCTTGTCAGAATACACGTTCCAAGAAACAGAGGTTGAGGCTTGTCTCCAACCTCCTCCTCCACTTAAGCTAAGTGTAGAGTAGAGGTTAAGGCTTGTCTCCAGCTTCCTCTTCCATGTTAAGCTAGGTGTAAAGCAAGGCACATTCGTGTCCTTGTCCAATTATAGGCGTGGGATCTTATTTAACATGTTCACGTTACCCAGTTCCTAAAGGTTCACTAAGGAGTTCTAGAGTTGGCATAGGAGCCACATTTGTGGCACTTGGTGCAACTCTTGAATCTAAGGGGTTATGGCATGATAACCCACATTGTGAAAGGTAGTGTCACATGAAGATGTGACACTGGGCTAAACGTCACACGATACAATGCCCGGGGCACACCCTTTGGGGTTGTGTCATGGGTTTGTCGCAAAGGGGTTGGATACTCTAGCAAATATGTATGCTTATGCTCGCACTAGGGTGTTAAGCTTTGGACATCCGCTCAAGGGAGGTTAGGTCTTGTAACTAGGTGTGCTTTGGCACACTTGGCTAGGGGAGTGTTCTCTTTGGAATCCAGGGGTTGAACAACCTAAGCTTATTAGCAGGAGCCCTTTCGCGAGATGTACTTAGGGTTATCCAAACCTAGCCTTAGGGAGTTTGCTTAACAAAACACTCGTGTTCCTATAGCTCTATTAGAGTTTTACCTGGTGCCAGAAAGGCAGCTTGCAAGATGCCAACCCTGAAATTTTTTCTTTAGAAACCCCACGAAATCTGGTAAAGTAACCCATATTAGGAACTCAATTCTTAGGAACTTAAATCCCCAGATGACCAAGTTCATGAATGAGGCTCACCTTGTGAATCAAGATACGCGGACTAGTCGAGCTACAGGTATCGTTCCTAGCTTGGCGTGGTTGAGGCGGCCAGAGCAAGGCCTCAAACACTAGTTCTGCAAACATGTACTCAGTCACAAAGACGAGATCCTGCCAACGATAAAGATAGTCTAACCCAAAGGTGGGACATTTTGTTGTCGTGTGGAAGATAGGGCGGCACAACAGAGGGTTGCGCCTTGATGACACAAGCTTAACTTGCACCAGTAGGAGGTTAAGGAACTCTCTTTTGAACCTAGGAAGCCTCACTACACATACTTTACCTTATTTATGTAACGGAGCCCCCCTCTATGTTTTCCTAAATGAGTAAGTGGGATGGCATGGAAATGCCAGCCCTTAATGAAAATGCGTTGCCTAACCTAACCCTAAACTTAACCCCTAGGGGGAGGGTATTAGGGCGGGGGTTAGGTGTTACGACCCGTATAACGAATCAAAGAATATTCCCAGAAAGGTATAAGCTAAAATATTCCTAAAGAGCTATACCTAGATCTAAGAGAATTAAGGGCACCCTAAGATTGGAAGCCTTTTGGAAGAGCAATGTGTGGAGACTAGAGACAGCTCGGGGAGGTCGGGTGGTTTTGTGAGGGTCTCTAGTTTGTACGTAGTGGTGCCTAACAATTGGTATCAGAGCAAGGTTCGAGATGAGTGCCTGGTGGGAAGGGATAATACCACCTGTGTGGAGACGTTGGACACTGAAAGGTAAATTGTCCAAGGAGAAGCAAGCCCAAGGGCAAAAGTTTCAATGGCAGCAAGGACAAGTAGACGCCTAAGAAGCTTTAGAGATGGAGTGTGGAAAGGAGCACAAAGGAGACTTTTCTAAACCACAAGGTAAATTTCTATTTGTTCTTGCTCAACAGGTAAACTACATGGCATGGGAGGAGCCACACACACGTGCTATTGTGGTGGAGGGACGACTTGGTGAGTGTCCAGTGCGAGTCTTTGTGGATAGCAGGAGTAGCAATAACTTTGTGTCAACAAAGTTAGTGGAGGAGTGCAGCTTGTCCACGAAGACTGTGCCTCAATACGAGATTGAAGGCTCAGTTATCACAAGAGCTACAGTGCTTGTGTGGAGGAGTTACAGCTGTAGGTTGGCAAAACCCCAGCTGGTGGAGATGCACGAAGATTGTGCCTCAATACGAGATTGAAGGCTCAGCTATCACACAGAGCTACAATGCTTGTGTGGAGGAGTTACAGCTGTAGGTTGGCAAAACCCCAGCTGGTGGAGATGCGCAAAAGACTGTGCCTCAATACGAGATTGAAGGCTCAGTTATCACACAGAGCTACAATGCTTGTGTGGAGGAGTTACAGCTGTAGGTTGGCAAAACCTAGCTGGTGGAGCTGCACAAAGACTGTGCCTCAATACGAGATTGAGGGCTCAGATGTCACACAGAGCTAAATTGCTTGTGTGAAGGAGTTACAGCTAGAGGTTGGCAAAACCCAACTAGTGGAAACTTTCTTTCTTGCGAAGCTGGAGTGTGTGGATCCTAAGATCCAGTGGAGCACCAAGCGCATGAAACTTGAGTACGGTGAAGTGAAAGACACTTGGTTTAGAACAAAACTTGAGTCTCCAAACAAGTTCTTCTATTGTCACCACGAGCGAAGCTGTTGTGCGAGGAGTTGTTGACATCTTGCCTCATGAGCTACCTCATGGCTTACCACCTGCAAGAGGTGCGGAGCATGAGATTGTGTTGGAACAGGGTACGAAAGCCATTTACCATAAGCTGTTCCGATTGAGCCATGCTAAGGAGCAAGAGGTTAAGAGACAAGTGATGGAGCTATTGGAATATGGCTTCATACAACCGAGCAAGTCTCCATTTGGTGCATCAGTATTGCTTGTCAGGAAGAAAGATGGCACCATGAGGATGTGCATAGACTACAGAGCTCTCAACAAACAAACAATGAAGGACAGGATGCCCATGCCACGTGAATCATCTCGGTGGAGCCAGAGTGTTGACCAAGATAGATTTGCACAGTGGGTATCATCAGATTGTTGTGAAGAAGGCATATATCTACAAAACTGCTTTCAACACTAGCTTCGGGCATTTCGAGTTCACTGTTATGCCATTTGGCTTAACAAATGCCCCAGCCACATTCACTCGGTTGATGACTGAGGTGTTTAGTGACTACTTGCAAGACTTTGTGGAGATCTTTCTCGACGATATTCTTATTTACAGTAAGAATATGAAGGAGCATGTGGAGCACTTGCAAAGAGTCCTTCAGTTGCTGAAGGAGAACAAGCTCTATGCAAAGAAGAGCAAATGTGCATTTGCTCAGTGCGAAGTGGAGTATTTGGGTCACATTGTGACGCCAAGTGGAGTAAAGACTGATCCACAGAAGGTGGCAGTGGTGGAGCAATGGCCAGTTCCTAGCAATGCACAAGAGTTACGGAGTTTCTTGGGCATGGCTGGTTATTACCGGCGGTATGTCAAGGATTATGCCAAGAAAGCTTCTCCGTTAACTAGGTTGCTGAGGAAGGACGTTCCCTTTGCATGTAGTGCTTCAAAGGAAAGCAATTTCCAAGCTTTGAAACAAGCTTGGTACGGGCACTAGTTTTATGTATTGCAGATCCTCTAAGCCTTATAAGGTATGTGTGATGCAAGTGGAGTGGCCATTGGAGCTATACTTATGCAAGAGGGAAGGCTTATTGTTTATGAGAGTTGTATTTTGAATCCTGCAAAGCAACGGTACTCAACGTATGAGCAAGAACTACTGGCTATTGTTAATGCATTATGAGTTTGGAGGCACTATCTTTATGGTGCAAGTTTCAAGGTGTTTACAGATCACAACCTTTAGTGTATCTGTTCACACAGAAAGAGTTAAACTCTCGACAAGCTCGCTGGATGGTTAAGCTCATGGAGTTTGGCAAATTTCCTATTGAGCATTGCATGGGAAAGGCTAACGTGGTGACAGATGCTTTATCACGCGTTAGGAGAGCCACAGTGGTGGAGAATTCCAAATACGCTTATGTAATGCATTAACAAGGACGGTCAATAAGTTTTAGCCAGGTAGTTCAACATGCTCAAGCACAAGACGCTGAGGTGCAGGAGCTTAGAGGACAGCTAGAGCCACCATGGAGTTTTATACTATAATGGCCGTGTGTATCTTCCTCGTGTGACCATTTGATTAACCAGGTACTATATTTCCATCATGATCGCCCAGAGGCTAGTCATTTTGGAGGGAGGAAAAACGTATGAGTTGATCAAGAGGAGGTTCTATTGGAGGAATATGAAAGCTGATATCATAGAGTACTGTGGACTTGTGACAAGTGTCAGCAAGTAAAGGTGTCCAGGGAGAACCAGGTGGGCTATTAGTACCATTGCCTATTCCAGACAGCGATGGGGCAGTATCTCTATGGACTTTGTCACCCATTTGCCAAGGACACAGTGGCATTGGAATGAGTCCATACTATCTATGTTTGGACGGCATTCCAAGATAAGCTTTGAGCTGGTTTAGCAAGTAAGAAAGCTCAAGGCAACATGGATGAGGAAGCTAAAGATCTGAGTGTTGAGCTTAGAAAACATTTAAAGTTGTGCAAGAAGAACTTACAAGCAGCTCAAAGCTGAGCTATTAAGTTGCTAATGAGCACAGAAGCTTCCAAGAGTTCCAGTGGGAGATTATGTATATCTCCGAGTGGTATTTGTCACAGTGTAAGCAGAACACTATTGTGGCCTTACGGAAGGGACACAATGATAAGTTGTCTCCCAGGTACTCAGGTCCTTAGATTCTGGAGCTTATCGATAATGTGGCATATCGACTACGGCTGCCAAAAGAGTGAAGGTACACCCAGTGTTTCATGTTAGCCAGTTAAAGAGAGTACTCACAGGAACGAGTCCCGGGTAAGATTCTTTGTGGATGTACAAGGCTAACAATACAGGACTAGTTGAGTAAGTTATACTGCCCTTAAGGACAAGGACTTGCCTAATGGGGAGGATTGTTACGACTCGTATAACGAATCAAAGAATATTCCCCAGAAAGGTATAAGCTAGAATATTCCTAAAGAGCTATACCTATATCTAAGAGAATTAAGGGCACCCTAAGATTGGAAGCCTTTTGGAAGAGCAACGTGTGGAACTAGAGACAGCTCGGGGAGGTCGGGTGGTTTTTGTGAGGGTCTCTAGTTTGTACGTAGTGGTGCTAACATTAGGGCAACCCTAGGGGTGTCCCTAACCCTTTTGACAAGCTATACTTTGCAGAAAACCTACCTTGGAACGTCAAACCGGAGGAGAGTTTTCTAGAAGGTAAGTACTACCTTCGCCTAAAGTTTCTTGAGGTATCTAGTGATAGCCGGCCGGACTACCCCTAAACATGGTTGTTTCTTACTACAATCAGGGTTTGCCACACAACTCGGTAGGTAACAACAGTCAACCCCAAAATAAAGGCGAGTCATAGTAAAACTATGACACACTCCCTACCTTTAAAATGTCAACGTCCTCGTTGATGTCTAACTCCAAGACTAGACTAGGTTAGAAAAAATTAACTGAAAACTAATTCTAATCACTCTATGCAGAGTTAGAAAAAAGTTCACAAGTTTTATTACCCCCTTGTATTATGCGAAGCTAAGTACTTCAGAATCGTCATTCACTAAGCGGCTAGCTTAGCTGCCAGAGGCACCACCTTCGACAAGAAGTCACTTGGAAACCTTTTGCATGTCTACAAAGTCTGTCACCCAACACACATAACAAGTTAGTTAATTTTTTAAGTTAATTAGAATTTATATTGGAGGCCTTTAGTTAATGTTGTCTGTTGGTTCCTAGGTTAATAAAAATAAAGTTCACTTTATTTCTCATCACATCATTACCAATAGTTTAAGACCTTGCCTCACACTCATTCACTAACTCCATCGCGTTCTGTAGATTTCCAATGGTTCCATGTCAACTCGCATGCCGGTAACCTTTCCACTTAACAAGATATACCCGTTATGTTTCTACAACCCTCGGTGTTTAATATCCTTTGCATCCAAAATCGACTCAACTTTGAACTCTTTCATATCATCGACTAGCTCAAGAAGCGGACATAAGTTTTCATATCTCTACGGATGTTTCTCATCTTTGTGGAATGGCCCGAGCAAATTGACATGAAACACATTGTGTATCGCTCCCAACTCTGTAGGAAGATCTAACCCATAAGCCACCTTCCCTACTCGCTTTACCACCTTGTATGAACTATGTAGTGTGATAGAAACTTCCTCGAAAGAGTCGTTGGAACCTTCAGGTTTATGGTATTCAACAATACCATATCCCCAACCTAATATTCTACATCCCGTCGATGCTTATTGTATTGCTGACGATACCTTTCATGTGCTGCAACCATTACTTGATTAGCAGCTTCCCATGTCCAATACAATTGTCTAGTGAACTCTGCTACAGAGGGAACTCGATTGACATCGTCTTTCGATAACACCATACTTTGAGGAATACCACCCTTTTCCCAACACCTCTATCGGGCTACACCCAATCGCAGTGTGTGTCGAGTTATTGTAACATATCTAGCCATATCTGAGTGTTGAGCCAAACAAGTTGATCACCTTGAACATAGTATCTGAAATAGTCCTCGACTTGTCGGTTCACCCTCTCTGTTTGACCATCGGTTTGCAGATGGTAAGCCGTACTGAACTTCAGCATTGTGCCAAACTGCTTAAACAATGTTCCCCAAAACTTGCTCATAAATTGAGAATCCCGATTTAAAATCATTATTTCCGGTAGCTCGTGCACTCTTATGACCTAGTACAAGAACAACTTTGCTGCTTGTTTTGCATTCACTATCTCTACAGTTGGAATGAAGAGCAACCTTTGAAAACCGATCGATCACCACCATGAAGGCATTGAAACCACAAGATTTTGGCAATCCTCTGACAAAGTCTAAAATAACACTTTGAAATGGCCGCTCTGGAATCGGTATACATTGTAACTTCCCAGCTCGTTTTTGCGATCAACTCTTCACTTGTTGACATGTGGGGCATGTCTTAACATACTTGGCAACATCGTCTATCATACCCGGTCAATAAAATCCCTGTTTCAACAAAGCCAACGTTTTATGCCTTCCACCATGTCCTGCCAAAGGAACATGCACGTTGTAACTAAATGGGCATGATACGTGAAAATGGGAATATAAAATAAATTACTAATTAATAGTTTTAATTATTATTAATTAATATTGTAATTAAGCCTTAAATATTAATTAATTAATTAATTAATCCTTCAATAACCTTACTTAGTAAGGAATATTCCTAAAATATCTTAGAATATTCATATTATTCTAAAAATAGTTTACAATAATGAAGAAATACTATCAAACATAATTACAAATGAAATCATTTTCTTATCAACATGTTAATTTTTTATAAATACTTTCTTCCTATCATACAAGAAATCTTTCATTTTGTCTAAATCATCACTCTCCGGATTAATCAAATCATTTTGGTCAATATCTTGATGTTGTTGCCACCACTTAACACTCTCACGAATGCAATTGGGAGTTGCCATCCTTGTTAATACATAAGATGTGATAAGAGAAGGTCTGCATAAAGGCTCATCTAAAAATGACGTTCCTTAAGAATAATATTATAAAGCGCCCGGTTCTATCCTTCATTTTATAAAATTCAAATCACGAGAAAGAAAAGCTTCAGGAAATGTATGATACGGTGGATACTGCTCACAAAAATTTTCGAGATTCTTCTTTCTGAGGCACGTATCCAAGTAGTTCACTAGCTCATCCATGATATCGGTATCAGAATATGGATCGAAAGTGATTGGATGAATACAAGCAATGTTTTGGTTGAGCATAGCCTTCTGAGGAGAGTCGTCTACTACTAACATATGTGTGTTCTTCATTATCCTTAAGCGACTGATCTCCCCATGAGTCCCAATTATTCTTTCATTCTTGAAGAAGTATGGCTTGCTTTTTTTTATATTGTGAAATTCGAGAGGTTTATAACATTCGCTGGTCAAAAATCCAATCTTTACGAATCACCTCTTCTGCAACACTACAATGTTTCTTAAGTAAATTCAACAGCGGTGTTAAGTTATGAATCTGCATGCATGACCAAATCCCCACAAGCGCACCCATCTCCTTAAGCTTTTGAAAAGAGACGGACGAAAAAATAATATCATATCGAAATTTACCATGACAAGGAATGAAATCTCCTTGTTTGATTTCTTTTTTCCTATCCTCGGGCCTTTGTCGATGAAGCAGAACACCATTGACATCCAACAACACAATATGGCCATGAGTAACATGAGATAGCGTTGCCTCTTGAATACTTTGCAAATCACTTGTTTGCTCCCTTTCACATTTATCCGTTGCCACTATCTCGTTGCCTATCCCTTCATCATTTAATTGTACATCATCCTTACAAGATTCAGATATTGCATGCGCTGAAGAAATTGATTTCGGAACTGAAGCCAATAAAAATGATGATGAAAAAACTGAAGTGGCCCCCATGGTAACGATGTTTTGAGCTGCATTATTATCCATTTCCTGCATGAACTCTGTCATTCTGACATGTGGCACAAGAAATTGTCGCCAAACCCCTCTCTTACCTCATGGCAATGCTGAAAATCCATGTTCTCAATTTTCATTACATCTGCAAAATGATAATTAGCTGACCTTAAAATTATCAAGGTATATTATTTACCTTGTTAATGTGTGACCCATGTTTGAACTAAAAGCTTCATTAATCCTTGAGAATTTATTTTCTGTACAAATATAAAAAATATACAAAAATGCCTTATGTTACACTCATTTACAACTATTCGTCACTCTAAATTCATTAAAATTCTTCTTCGCTATTACCTTCTGAGTGAGGCGAAGAAGGTCTAAGCCGCTTGTGAGATGGTTCAAGATCTTCTGCGTCTTCTATTGATGTTTCCATGGGTCCTGGAGTGTGCGAATGTTCTGTACTCCTCGAGATAACTTCCGGTCTAATATCTGATTGAAGTTCGTCTCAGACTCCGACATTGAACCAGATTCACTTCAGAGCTATCGCACTTATCTGGAGGGAACTTTCTCAAATACGCCTTTATGGATTCGTTGGGGTACTCAGTTGAGAACCCTCTATCCACTTGTTCAGGTCCTCAACCATGGTCTTATCCTTTCAACGGCAAAACACATGTATGCCGAAGGTAACACTCCTTCAAGACGGACCCCCTAGTGCAGTAGTCAAAAACCCACGCATCACTGTGAGGACCCCTGATCAAGTTGACGATGCTCCGTGCCGCTTGACTTGTAATGTTTGGATAACGTACATTGCCGAATACGTCACTCTCACTATCGGTGTATCGGATGGAGGTTCAGGGCCGTTGGAGTGCAAACAGATGCCTGGCCAGTCATTTGGAAGCTTGAAATTGTTTGGCGCATTCCTAACAACCAAGTGAACAACGTATCAATGCACTTGGATTAGCATCGTTCATATAAAATCCTGTCCAACGATGTTTTATTCTTCTTGGCAAGGCGAAGGCAAAAGTATCGGTGACATGAGCAAGAATCAAGAAATAAATACCTGAAAAAGTAGATCAGTGAAGAGCGCAAGCATGAATTCAATAATAAATACCTTCTGTATATGCTTGCACGGCTAAGTTTCTCCACCAATCCTCTAGTGCCTATCTGTCGAAGATTTTTTGACACCCGCCGATCCATCACGAACAATTGAAACGGTTTCCTACAAGCAGTGATGTCCCCATAAAGTCTCCGAATCTAACAACAAACATCTGTAGGGCTTGTCGTGATTCGTAGCATCCTCCTTTATAAGGTTCAATTCGGTTCTCCTGCTGAAGGACTGCCATAAGAGAAGGCGTCATCCCAATGTTCTCCTTTTTGGCGTTGGCGTGCAATAGATTCTTGCCCAGATCTTCCGATTGGTTCACCCATTCGACAAGCATATCATCGTTTGTCACATGCAAATATTTGCTGACCTCTTCATATGTTGAAGTCGAGGTCCAACCCAGTTTGTGGCAGTGTATTCCCAACCACTCCTTGAAATGCCTGACCGTCTTCAACTCCATTGCCTTGAGATGAAAAGGAGAGGTGGGCTGCTGTTTTTTAATGTAGTTTGCCATCAATCACCAAATCAGCCAAGACTTCCATCTCCTCCATCGTTGTTCCATTTAAAGGCTTCAACCATGTGAGCTTGAAATCGTTGTCTACATCCTTTGTAGATTGAACAGACTTAGCCTTCGGCGTCTTACTGGGTTTCTTTGCAGACTTCTGAGGGCTCCCTTCACTTGTCTGCTTCTTCTTCAGTGTTCCTTTTGAAAAGGATTCCATAATCCCCAACCATTTGGCAAAGATCCTATCTTCGGGGCAAGAAATCAACATCATCAAAAAGGATGTTTCCTTCCCGCCCACCTGGGCAAAATCAACTGCTACAATTTCTTCAACTCTCTGAGGAAAAAGACAGATTAATATACCGGCGAGATAAATCCCGCCCAAACAATTTGCTTACCCGGTATTCCGCAGATTGTGTATTCCCTGCGGTAGCTCTTTGTGGTCGCTGAAGAGATTCCCACACGGCTCGCGTGTGTTTAACTTCTCCCATATTTTGCTGTTGTAGTGGTTGGTGTCAGCGTCCCATTCCGCCGATAACTTATGGTACTGCTCGATTGTGAGATTCGGCTTAGCTAAAAACGCCGATCTTTTGTCAGCTTCTCACGGGTATGCTCGGAAAGTTTTGTTGCCATCGTTCCTTTGTTGTGTTCATCGAGAAGTCGTTGGGCTGCCGTTATTGTGTGCTGGCCACTAATGATGTAGTACTTGATTGATTTTCTATTCTCCGTCTGAATCTTCATGATTGTTCTGGTGTTGTGATCCACTTTGTCAGCGCCTTTTTTCTCTCATAGTATGGACACAAAACAGCATTATGTGGAACGGTATAAGAATTGTCGTCCTTCATCTTCTCCATGAGCTCAGCTACACGTTCCTGGTTGAGTGGCCTGTAATTGAAGTTTGGGTTGACGCTGCAATATTAACCCTACACTCGTAAATCCTATCATCCAACATCATTTCCTTGTGGCTTATTGCAGCATGGGATGCCACAGGTGCAGCTGACAAAACGACGATGATTTTCTTTTCGATCCGAATCAACATGTGTGATCCCCGATTGATGCTGTTCTAATGTTCTCGGCACACTCTTCCAGCTCCCGAAGTTTCTAAGCAAATTGAACGTGATCTGTAAGAACCTGAGACCGAGCCACCTCTCAATCTCCTTAATGTCGCTGTGTTCTTCTTCAATGTGAAGAGGGACGATTGCTCCACTTGTGATTTTCTGTATTGTGAAGCAATATCTCCTGCAAATACACCTACTCGATGAGTCTGAAGATCTTCGAAGTAGACATCCAGATGGATCCCCTCCATAGATGGGCTTTCGTTGAGTTGAAGAAGAACTCCAAGGTCAACATCATTAGTGAACACGTGAACGTCATTATCCACAAGTCGACAAAACCACCCGAAATTAATGTTGTAACTACGACCTCTGGATCCGAGAACGTGACATTGGATGGAACAAGGCATATGTGAGCATCGTTCAATCTGGGTTCGCAGCATGCTTTCGGATGCTTGACTAGCGAATTACTTTCCATTGTTTTTGCTGCATGTGACAGAGGTTAGTTTGACAGCAACCATGGTTGTCCAATGCGCTTCCCATTTTAGTTTGAAAATATGGCCAAGTTGATTCCAGAATCCCCCTGCCCATCTCTTCTCCTGCTCTCTTTAATGTCACCTCAATTCCACATCTGAATACAAAAATGATTAGTTCTCAAGCACATATCCGAGTATAACAGATTTTATTTTAATTCTTACCCAGAATTTGACGACGACTCCATACTAATGACTCGATCTCCTTGTTTATTAAATCGTCCTTCTGCAAAATAATACACTATGAATACAAATCATATAAAAACGCACACACACTTGTATAAACCCGAATATACAAAAATAATACACAGAGAGAAGTAGACGAATTAACTGTCCAAACTCACATTTGTGCTAGTGCAAAAGAAAGATAACATTTCGTTTTAGAACCACCACAAATGTGAGCTCTGGACAGTTTTACATAGACTGCTTTTACTCGAAATATTATGATAAGATGATAAAAGTAAATAAAATGAAATGCAACTTATATATACTAATACACATATATATTCACATGGAAGGTGCGGCGGGATTAATCTCGCCACCCCTTCAGCCTCTGAAAGGTGGCGGGATTAATCCGCACCCTTCTCGATTTCACGAGAGAACTGGGCAGGATTTATTTCACACCCCTTCAGTGACTCCAGAAAGGGCGGGATTAATCTCGCCCACCATGTAATGGATGATGAAATGAATCCTCCACCCTTCTCGTCCCCTTGGTATGTTGTAAACCTTCTACGTCTTAGACAGAAAGTTTGGGATTGGTCCGACTCACCAATGGAGGAAAAAAAAGGGTGGCGGGATTCATTCCTCCACAGGCATTGAAGGCTCGGCGGGATTAATCCCACCGCCCAGGCCCTTCATGCGGTGGGATTAATCCTGTCGGATTCCGTGCAGGGATGGGCGTGCGGCGGGATTAATCTCGCCGCCCATGGCCTGCGTGCTGGGCCTAGACAGTGGGATTAATCCCACCGTCTACGCATGCCCTGCATGGAATCCGGCGGAATTAATCCCATTGCACGCCCATGCCCTGTGCGGAATCTGGCGGGATTAATCCCGCTGCCTAGGCCCTTCAGACAGGCCATTGGCGGCGGGATAAATCCCGCCGGATTCTGCATAGGGCATTCATACGCGGCGGGATTAATCCCACCATCTAGGCCCAACACGCAGGTCATGGACGACGGAATTAATCCCGCCGCATGCCCATGCCCTGCACGAAATTCGGCGGGATTAATCCTGCCGCCTAGGCCCTTCAGACAGGCCATTGGCGGCGGGATAAATCTCGCCGGATTTTGCATAGGGCATGCGTACGCAGCGGGATTAATCCCGCCGCCTAGGCCAGCACACAGGTCATGGGCGGCAGGATTAATCCCGCCTCATGAGGATAACCGAATAGCCTGCCTGAAGGCGGCGGGATTAACCATATAGCAGCGGGATTAATCCTGTCGCCCACGTGTCTAACCATATAGCAGCGGGATTAATCATGTTGCCTGCGGGTCTAACCATATAGCAGCGGGATTAATCCCGCCGCTACACACATATATATATCTATATGTATATGTGTGTGTAGGAGAGTGCGTGTGTGTGCAAGAGATAAAATTAATAAATTAATAAAATTATACAGATACACAAACACACACACATAGATATATGTATATATATATCTGTGTGTGTGTGTATATATATATATATATATATATAATATATATATGTATGTATGTATGTATGTATAGGAGTGCGTGTGTGTGCGAGAGATAGATAAATAAATTATATTATTAAGATACACACACATATAAATGTATATGTGAATCAAAATAAATAAATAAACTCAGGAGTGTGCATGTGTGTGAGAGAGAGGAGAGAGATCTCACCTGTGTGTGAAGAGAGAGGGAGATTTCACAGCCGCCGCCTCCGCCGCCTTGCTTCTTGAACCCTAAGAATATACCAAACCTTAAAAGGAATAGAAATATATATTAACCCTAATCAAATATTCCTTCTAAGAATAACTTAAACCCTAAAAAAGAATAAAAAAGATAGATTCGCCCTAAATGAATATTCTTTCATTTATATTATCAGCGTGTGCGTGTGCGTGGGTCAACATACACCCCAAGGATAAAAATCGCAGGGGTTTAACATGTGTGTGTCCATGAGAGTGTTAAAGTTTCACATGCAGCAATACATATATACACACATAGTATTATATACATAGACATACATACATATTAGTACATATTAATATTAGAGAGACATTATGGATCATGCATGGTGTGTATAGAGAAGAGAGAAAGTGTTAACAAATTAAATTCATACACATTGCATATATTAGTACACATATATACATACACACGTGTATACACACAGACATACATATATTACATGTGTAAATTCAATGTGTTACATACACACAGACTGAGTACATATATATCATACATGCGTTGAACATGATGTTTTTCAATAAAGAAGCAACATATAATTTCAAGTTTGGTTTAGGGCAATGTGCATATGTGCATATGTGTCTTGTAAGTTCTTCTAATGCGTGTGCATGTGTATATATAAATTTATGATTGTGTTTATATATGTGCAAAACAAACATCGAATAATTAAGAAAAATAATATTAATAAACACACTATGAACATATTTTAAATTATACATAATAATATATGATTTATTTAATATATAGCCATATATAGTTTTAATAAATAATATTAATTTAATATGATAATAAGGTTTAACACTAGAATATTCTTGAAATAATAAGAATTTAATTGAGAAAATCCCATTAATATACAAATGTAGATCAAGTACTGAAATAATTAACTAAATTAATTATGATAATCATGTTTAATATTGGAATATTCTTGGAATAATAAGAAATAATAAGAATATCCCATTAATAAAGAAGATTAATTACTCAAGTAATTAAGAAAATAATATATACACACTAAACATATTTTAAATTATATATAATAATACATCATTTTATCTAATATATAGTCATATATAGTTTTAAATATATATATTAATTAATATAGATAATAAGGTTTAAGAATTAAATAATTAAGAATAAGACTAATTTAATTTTGATAATCAGTTTAATATTGGAATATTCTTTCAATATTAAGAAAATAATAAAGAATATCCCATTATAGTAGAAAATGTAAATTAATTACTTGAGTAATTAAGAAAAATAATAATAAACAAACTATGAAATATTTAAATAATACATAATAATATATCAATTTATTATTTGTAAGTATATATATTTATAATATATTTAATAATATACTAGAATATTCAGAATATAGAAAATTACTAAAATTTCGTAATATTAAAAGCTTGAATCACTTGAATGACATTAAATGCAATTTTAAAACATTCATTGAATTGGAGAGTAATATGTCAGAGTGTCGGTTATTTGTTTCAACTCATCTTAAATTTTCTTTTTTATTATTTTCAAAAATTTTGACTTTCTGACAAAGTATTGTCTGACATATAAATTTGAAAATGCATTTAATTTCCCACTTAAATTCAAATCTGGTTCTTTCTCCAGCAAGAGTTTCATTTTTTTATTTTTTACTCTTCAGATTTTCTTTTTCTTCTTAGTGATTAGCTCAGGAGCGACATTAAATTGGGTGCGTTATTGTTTATAGGAAAGCACGGCGCTTCAGTGCTGTTTACAAGTAAGTATATAAACAAATTTAGATATAGTTATAAATCACTCTCTTACATTCTCTCTTAAATTTAGAATTTAGGGTTTAGGAATGCATTAGGATTAAAATATTCCATTAGGGATTTATCCCGTTTAAATATATTTCTAACTTAATATTGTTGGTTAGCCGGGGCGGCGGGATTAATCCGACCAATTTTTTTTCGCTTCACGGGATTAATCCCGCCACCATTTCTTTGATAGTTATGGCAAATTAGTCCGGGCAATGCTTCTCCGTCTCTTAAAAGAGCGGTGGGATTAATCCGCCGATAACTCTCTTAACTGATAAAGAGTTACTTGAATTTATTAGAAAGAGTTATCTACGGGATTAATCTCGCCAACCATTTTAGGAGGCAGAAAAGGGGTGGCGGGATTAATCTCACCACCACTTCCCTGTTTAAATATTTGTGGGCAGATTTATCCTGAGATCTTTTGAAATCATAGCTTCGAAGAGAGTTGTGGGCGGGATTAATCCCGCCGCCTATTCCCTGTCATCAGAGTTGTGGGCGGGATTAATCCCGCTCCTCTTCCTCGTCGAGGGATTTGCGGCGGGATTAATCTCGCCGCCTCTCTTCGACGAAGAAGATCCGGCGGTGGGATTAATCCCACCAGTACTTCCTTGTCGGAGGGAGTCCACGGCGGGATTAATCCCACTGCCTCCCGACGAGGAAGATTCGGGGGCGGATTAATCCCGTCGCTCTTCCTCGTCGAAGGAAGTCCGCGGCGGGATTAATCCCACCGCCTCTCTTCGACGAGGAAGATTCTTCCTCGCGGGAGGGAATTGGCGGCGGGATTAATCCCGCCGACTCTCTCCGATGGGTAGAGTCGATGACGGGATTAATCTCGCTGACTCTCTTTAAAGGGGTAGCTTCGTCGGCGGGATTAATCCCACCAAACTCACTCCGAAGGGGTAGAGTCGGCGCGGATTAATCCTGCCCATCGTTCCTCGTCGGAGGGAGTCGTGGGCGGATTAATCCCGCCCATCAGTTATATAATAAAGCATGAGATATCATCTAACATAATTAGTATTATTGCACATGCTATTATAAGCAACCGTAGTTATGATTTCTTAGAAATATTGCATAAACAAATATCATAAATAACACAATATTTATGTGCAGACAATATGTAAATACTGGAGATAAAGTATGTCTTTTTGGAACAACGAGATAGTCGGCACTGGAACTGTGGAAGTTCGAGATAATAATGCATCATGTCACAATATTGCCCGGATCTTATGTGTACCTATGGATGAACACCATTACAAGCATGTTGAGGTTCCGGAATGGAATTTGAGGAGTCTCCTGTATTGTGAATTGGATGAAGCAAGGCTGACACAGAATATGCAAGTCACAAACAAACAATAGCAACGAATTTCAGATATGGCTTGCCTGCTGTGATGGATAGTGATTCTCTTTCTTCATGAAATGAGGTTGGGAGAGGCATCACATAGCTATAAATCCAATGGAAGCAATGTCAGAAAGAAACTAGGGTCCGACTTCGTGGGTGTAGTTGGTGACAGAGGTTTCACCTAATGCACATTGCATCCTGGTCCCTCGTGAGGTGGCGAACATTTGAATTAAGACGGCAAGATGGTCAACATATTCTGGTTGATTTTAATAAAACAACCCGAAGAACAACCATATTTGAAGAGGTTCCTTGCATTGGTCCTATGTAAAAAAAAGGCAATTCATGGTTGCAATCTTCCTCTGCAAGTTTCAGCAAGAGGGTGAAGATGATCGTACATCTTCTGAAAGTGTTACGAGCATTATGCACGTTGTAACTAAAGTGGGCATGATACGTGAAAATGGAATATAAAATAAATTACTAATTAATACTTAAGTTTAATTATTAATTAATCATTTAATTAATATGTAATTAAGCCTTAAATATTAATTAATTAATTAATTAATCCTTAATAACCTTACTTAGTAAGGATATTCCTAAAATATCTTAGAATATTCATATTATTCTAAAAATAGTTTACAATAATGAAGAAATATCAAACATAATTACAAATGAAATCATTTTCTTATCAACATGTTATCTTTCTATCATACAAAAAATCTTTTCATTTTGTCTAAATCATCACTCTCCGGATTAATCAAATCATCATTTTGGTCAATATCTTGATGTTGTTGCCACCACTTAACACTCTCACGAATGCAATTGGAGTTGCCATCCTTGTTAACATAAGATTGATAAGAGAAGCTGCATAAAGCTCATCTAAAAACTGACGTTCCTTAAAAAATATTATAAAGCGCCCGGTTGCTATCCTTCATTTATAAAATTCAAAATCACGAGAAAGAAAAGCTTCAGGAAATGTATGATACGGTGGATACTGCTCACAAAAATTTTCGAGATTCTTCTTTCTGAGGCACGTATCCAAGTAGTTCACTAGCTCATCCATGGATATCGATCAGAATATGGATCGAAAAGTGATTGGATGAATACAAGCAATGTTTTGGTTGAGCATAGCCTTCTGAGGAGAGTCGTCTACTACTAAGATATGTGCATTCTTCGTCCTTAAGCGACTGATCTCCCCATGAGTCCCAATTATTCTTTCATTCTTGAAGAAGTATGGCTTGCTTTCCTTTCTTATATTGAAATTCGAGAGGTTTATGACACATTCGCTGGTCAAAAATCCAATCTTTACGAATCACCTCTTCTGCAACACTACAATGCTTAAGTAAACTCAACAGCGGTGTTAAGTTATGAATCTGCATGCATGACCAAATCCCCACAAGCGCACCCATCTCCTTAAGCTTTGAAAGAGACGATCCAACCCTGGACGAAAAATAATATCATATCGAAATTTACCATGACAAGGAATGAAATCTCCTTGTTTGATTTCTGTTTTTCTATCCCGGGCCTTTGTCGATGAAGCAGAACACCATTGACATCCAACAACACAATATGGCCATGAGTAACATGAGATAGCGTTGCCTCTTGAATACTTTGCAAATCACTTGTTTGCTCCCTTTCACATTTATCCGTTGCCACTATTTCGTTGCCTATCCCTTCATCATTTAATTGTACATCATCCTTACACAAGATTCAGATATTGCATGCGCTGAAGAAATTGATTTCGGAATGAAGCCAATAAAAATGATGATGCAAAAACTGAAGTGGCCCCCATGGTAACGATGTTTGAGCTGCATTATTATCCATTTCCTGCATGAACTCTGTCATTCTGACATGTGGCACAAAAATTGTCGCCAAACCCCTCTCTTACCTCATGGCAATGCTGAAAATCCATGTTCTCAATTATTTCATTACATCTGCAAAATGATAATTAGCTGACCTTAAAATTATCAAGGTATATTATTTACCTTGTTAATGTGTGACCCATGTTTGAACTAAAAGCTTCATTAATCCTTGAGAATTTATTTTCTGTACAAATATAAAAAAATATACAAAAATGCCTTATGTTACACTCATTTACAACTATTCATCACTCTATCAATTCATTATCAATTCTTCTTCGCTATTACCTTCTGAATGAGGCGAAGAAGGTCTAAGCCGCTTGTGAGATGGTTCAAGATCTTCTGCATCTTCTATTGATGTTTCCATGGGTCCTGGAGTGTGCGAATGTTCTGTACTCCTCGAGATAACTTCCGGTCTAATATCTGATTGATGTTCGTTCTCAGACTCCGAGATTGAACCAGATTCACCTTCAGAGGCAACTTTCTCAAATACGCCTTTATGGATCGTTGGGGTACTCAGTTGAGACCCAATCTATCCACTTGTTCAGGTCCTCAACCATGGTCTTATCCTTCTCAACGGCAAACACACATGTATGCCGAAGGTAACACTCCTTCAAGACGGACCCCCTAGTGCAGTAGTCAAAAACCCACGCATCACTGTGAGGACCCCTGATCAAGTTGACGATGCTCCGTGCCGCTTGACTTGTAATGTTTGGATAACGTACATTGCCGAATACGTCACTCATACCTATCGGTGTATCGGATGGAGGTTCAGGGCCGTTGGAGTGCAAACAGATGCCTGGCCAGTCATTTGGAAGCTTGAAATTGTTTGGCGCATTCCTAACAACCAAGTGAACAACAGTATCAATGCACTTGGGATTAGCATCGTTCATATAAAATCCTGTCCAACGATGTCTATTCTTCTTGGCGAAGGCGAAGGCAAAAGTATCGGTGACATGAGCAAGAATCAAGAAATAAATACCTGAAAAAGTAGGTATCAGTGAAGAGCGCAAGCATGAATTCAATAATAAATACCTTCTATGTATATGCTTGCACGGCTAAGTTTCTCCACCAGATCCTCTAGTGCCCTATCTGTCGAAAGATTTTTTGACACCCGCCGATCCATCACGAACAATTGAAACGGTTTCCTACAAGCAGTGATGTTACCCCATAAAGTCTCCGAATCTAACAACAAACATCTGTAGGGCTTGTCGTGATTCGTAGCATCCTCCTTTATAAGGTTCAATTCGGTTCTCCGCTGCTGAAGGACTGCCATAAGAGAAGGCGTCATCCCAATGTTCTCCTTTTTGGCGTTGGCGTGCAATAGATTCTTGCCTAGATCTTCCGATTGGTTCACCCATTCGACAAGCATATCATCGTTCGTCACATGCAAATATTTGCTAACCTCTTCATATGTTGAAGTCGAGGTTCCAACCCAGTTTGTGGCAGTGTATTCCCAACCACTCCTTGAAATGCCTGACCGTCTTCAACTCCATTGCCTTGAGATGAAAAGGAGAGGTTGGGTTTAGGTTTGAGGGTTTAGGTTTGGTTTTACCCAAACCCTAAACCCTTCCATCTCCTCCATCGTTGTTCCATTTAAAGGCTTCAACCATGTGAGCTTGAAATCGTTGTTTACATCCTTTGTAGATTGAACAGACTTAGCCTTCGGCGTCTTACTGGGTTTCTTTGCAGACTTTTCTGAGGGCTCCCCTTCACTTGTCTGCTTCTTCTTCAGTGTTCCTTTTGAAAAGGATTCCATAATCCCCAACCATTTGGCAAAGATCCTATCTTCGGGGCAAGAAATCAACATCATCGAAATGATGTTTCCTTCCCGCCCACCTGGGAAAATCAACTGCTGCAATTTCTTCAACTCTCTGAGGAAAAAGACAGATTAATAACCGGCGAGATAAATCCCGCCCAAACAATTTGCTTACCCGGTATTCCGCAGATTGTGTATTTCCTGCGGTAGCTCTTTGTGGTCGCTGAAGAGATTCCCACACGGCTCGCGTGTGTTTAAACTTCTCCCATATTTGTTGTTGTAGTGGTTGGTGTCGGCAGCGTCCCATTCCGCCGATAACTTATGGTACTGCTTGATTGTGAGATTCGGCTTAGCTAAAAACGCCGATCTTTTTGTCAGCTTCTCACGGGTATGCTCGGAAAGTTTTGTTGCCATCGTTCCTTTGTTGTGTTCATCGAGAAGTCGTTGGGCTGCCGTTATTGGTGCTGGCCACTAATGATGTAGTACTTGATAGATCTTTTATTCTCCGTCTGAATCTTCATGAGTTGTTCTGGTGTTGTGATCCAGACTTTGTCAGCACCCTTCCTTCTTTCATAGTATGGACACAAAACAGCATTATGTGGAACGGTATAAGAATTGTCGTCCTTCATCTTCTCCATGAGCTCAGCTACACGTTCCTGGTTGAGTGGCCTGTAATTGAAGTTTGGGTTGACGCTGCAATATTTAACCCTACAAGGATAAATCTTATCATCCAACATCATTTCCTTGTGACTTATTGCAGCATGAGATGCCACAGGTGCAGCTGACAAAACGATTGATGATTTTCTTTTGCGATCCGAATCAACATGTGTGATCCCCGACTGCAGCTGTTCTAGTGTTCTCGGCACACTCCTCCAGCTCCCGAACTTCCTAAGCAAATTGAACGTGATCTGTAGAGAACCTGAGACCGAGCCACCTTCTCAATCTCCCTTATGATGTCGCTGTGTTCTTCTTCAATGTCAAGAGGGAGATTGCTCCACTTGCTGATTTTCTGTATTGTGAAACAATATCTTCTGACAATACACCTACTCGATGAGTCTGAAGATCTTCGAAGTAGACATCCAGATGGATCCCCTCCATAGATGGGCTTTCGTTGAGTTGAAGAAGAACTCCAAGGTCAACATCATTAGTGAACACGTGAACATCATTATCCACAAGTCGACAAAACCACCCGAGATTAATGTGTAACTGACGACCTCTGGATCCGAGAACGTGACATTGGATGGAACAAGGCATATCTGTCGAGCATCGTCCAATCTGGGTTCGCAGCCTGCTTTCGGGTGCTTGACTAGCGAATCTACTTTCCATTGTTTTGCTTGTCCATGAGATGTGACAGAGGTTAATTTAAGCAACCATGGTTGCTCCAATGCGCTTCCCATTTATCTTAAAATATGGCCAAGTTGATCCAAAATCCCCTGCCCATCTCTTCTCCTGCTCTTGTCTTTAATGTCACTTCAATTCCACATCTGAATACAAAAATGATTAGTTCAAGTATCCGAGTATAACAGATTTTATTTTAATTCTTACCCAGAATTTGACGACGACTCCATACTAATGACTCGATCTCCTTGTTTGATCAAATCGTCCTTCTGCAAAATAATACACTATAAATATAAATTATATAAAAACGCACACACACTTGTATAAATCCGAATATACAAAAATAATACACAGAGAAGTAGACGTAATTAACTGTCCGAAGCTCACATTTGTGTTAGTGCAAAAGAAAGATAACATTTCGTTTTAGAACCACCACAAATGTGAGCTCTGGACAGTTTTACATAGATTCCTAGCTTTTACTCGAAATATATGATAAGATGATAAAAGTAAATAAAATGAGATATGCAACTTATATACTAATACACATATATATTCACATGGAAGGTGCGGCGGGATTAATCTCGCCACCCCTTCAATGCCTCCTGAAAGAGTGGGCGGGATTAATCTCGCCACCTTTCTGGAGGCCTTGAACGGGAGTGCGGAATTAATCTTGCCACCCTTCTCGGTCTCAGAGAGAACTGGGCAGGATTTATTTCTCACACCCCTTCAGTGACTCCAGAAAGGAGGCGGGATTAATCTCGCCCACCATGTAAGGGATGGTTAAATGAATCTCCCACCTTCCCAGTCCCCTCATTGGTATGTTGTAAACTTCTACGTCTTAGACAGAAACGTTTGGGATTGGTCCAACTCACCAATGAAGGAAAAAAGGGAAGGGTGGCGAGATTCATTTCTCCAACAGGCATTGAAGACTCGGCGGGTTAATCCGCCGCCCAGGGCCTTCACTCGATCCCTATGCGGCGGGATTAATCCCTCCGGACGCCAATTCCCTGCGCGGAATCGGGCGGGATTAATTCCGATGCCTAGGCACTTCAGGCAGGCCAATGGCGGCGGGATAAATCCCGCCCGATTCCGCGCAGGGCATGCGTACACGGCGGGATTAATCCCGCCCACCATGTAAGGGATGGTGAAATTAATCCCACCACCCTTCTCGGTTCCCTCCATTGGTATTTTGTAAACCTTCTCCGTCTCAGACAGAGTTACGCGGGATTGATTCAACATACCAATGGGATAATGAAGGTTCGGAGATTAATCTCGCCACCGGTAATGAAGGTTCGGCGGCTAATCCCGCCGCCCTCTCGTAAATCATGCGCTCACACATATATATTGGCTGCGGCATTTTTGAACAGGGATGGGTGGGGCGGGATTAATCCCGCCGCCCAGGGAATTCACGCAGGACATGAACGGCGGGATTAATCCCCTGGGCGGCGGGATTAACCCATCGGCGAATTCCCTGGGCGGCGGGATTAATCCGCCGCCCATGGCCTGGTGAGGGGCCTCGGCGGCGGGATTAATCCCGCCGCCCATTCCCTCTAAATGCCCTGCGCGGAATCCGGCGGGATTAATCCCGCCCATTAGAACCTTCACACAGGCCATTGCCGGCGAGATAAATCCCGCCGCATTCCGCGCAGGGCATGGATGAGCGGCGGGATTAATCCCCGCCGAGGCCCCTCACGCAGGCCATGGGCGGCGGATTAATCCCGCCGCTCTTCGGTTTGTCGTAGAGCGGCGGGATTAATCCCGCCGCCCATAGCCTGCGTGAAGGGCCTCGGCGGCGGGATTAATCCGCCGCTCACCCATGCCTGAAGGGCCTCGGCGGCGGGATTAATCCCGCCGCCATGGCCCCAACTATAGCGGCGGGATTAATCCCGCCGCTCGAGGGGCTTAGCGAGATAAAAACACACACATATATATATGTGTGTGTGTATATATATGTATGTATGTATGTATGTATAGGAGTGTACGTGTGTGTGCAAGAGATAGATAAATAAATAAAATTATACAGTACTGGTACACCTAATATATGTGTGTACATAGGTATATATGTGTGTATATGTATATCGTGTGTATGCGTGTGAGCGAAACAAATAAAATCATACAGATAAACAAACACACACACACACATATATATATACACAGGAGTGTGCGTGTGTGTGCGAAAGATAAAACTAATAAATAAATAAAATTATAAGATAAACACACACATATATATGTGTGTATATAGATATATAATCTATAGAGAAAGAGAGAGAGTCTGTGAATATATAAGCATATATATAAACTAGTGTTGTATGTATGTATATATGTATATAGGTATATATATATGTGTATATGTATATTGTGTGTATGCGTGTGTGAGCGAAACAAATAAAATCATACAGATAAACAAACACACACACACACACACATATACATACACAGGAGTGTGCGTGTGTGTGCGAGAGATAAAACTAATAAATAAATAAAATTATACAGAAAACACACACATATATATATGTGTGTATATAGATATATAACCCATATGAAATATAGCATATATATAAACTAGTGTTGTATATAATATAATGTGTGTGTGTGTGTGTGTGTGTGTGTGTAAAGCAGTGCGCGTGTGTGTGGAGAGATAGATCAATAAAAAAAAATTTACAGATACTGGTACACATAATATATATATATATATATATATGTGTGTGTGTGTGTGTGTGTGTGTGTGTGTGTGTGTAAAGCAAGATCAATAAAAAAAATTTACAGATACTGGTACACATAATATATGTATGTATATATGTATATAGGTATATATATATATATGTGTATATGTATATCGTGTGTATGCGTGTGTGAGCGAAACAAATAAAATCATACAGATAAACAAACACACACCCACACACACATATACATACACAGGAGTGTGCGTGTGTGTGCGAGAGATAAAACTAATAAATAAAATTATACGCACACTCCTATACATATATACATACATACACACACACACACACACAGATCTCACCTGTGTGCACAGCCGCCGCCGCCGATTTCACAGCCGCCGCCTCTTGAAACCCTAAGAATATACCTAAACCCTAAAGGAATTAAATATATATATCAACCCTAATAGAATATTCCTTCTGAGAATATACTTAAACCCTAAAAAGAATAAAATATAGATTCGCCCTAAACGAATATTCTTTCATTATATTATTAGCGCGTGCGTGTGCGTGGGTGTATCACATACACCTCAAAAATATAAATCATGCAGGGATTTAACATGTGTGTGTCCATGAGAGTGTTAAAGTTTCATGTGTATCAATACATACATACACATTGCATATATTAATACACATAATATATACATACACACGTGTATACACACAGACATACACACATATTACATGGGTTTAGGGTTTAGGGTTTAGGGTTTTGGATTTAGGATGGATCATGCATGGTGTGTATGTATGAGAGAAGAGAGAGTGTTGAAAAATTATTTTTGTACACATTGCATATATTAGTACACATATATACTTACACATATTATACACAGATATACATACATAGTATATGAGAGAAGAGAGACAGTACATATTATGGATCATGCATGGTGTGTATTATACACACAGACATACATACATATTAGTACATAATATTAGAGAGACCGAGTACATATTATAGATCATGCATGGTGTGTATGTTTGAGAGAAGAGAGACAGTACATATTAACATGGATCATGCATGGTGTGTATGTATGAGAGAAGACAGAAAGTACACATATATACATACAGAGTACACATATATACATGCACACGTGTATACACACAGACATACATACATATTACATGAGTAAATTCATTGTGTTACATATTAGGGTTTAGGGTTTAGGGTTTAGGGTTTGCTCCCAACAAGCTTAATATAAATATTACACATGTAAATTCAATGTGTTACATACAGTCACACAGATTGAGTACATATATCATACATGCGTTGAACATGATGTTTTCAATAAAGAAGCAACCTATTTCTTCAGTTTGGTTTAGGGTTGTGCATGTGTGTGCATATGTGTTTTTGTAAGTTCTTGTAATGCGTGTGTAAATTTATGATTGTGTTTATATATGTGTGCAAAACAAACATCGAATAATTAAGAAAATAAAATTAATAAACACACTAGGAACATATTTTAAATTATACATAATAATATATGATTTTATCTAATATATAGCCATATATAGTTTTAATAATATATATTAATTTAATATTGATAAAAAGGTTTAACATTGAAATATTCTTGAAATAATAAGAAATTAATTGAGAAAATCCCATTAATATATACAAATGTAAATTAAGTACTCAAATAATTAACTAAATTAATTATCATAATCATGTTTAATATTGGAATATTCTTGGAATAATAAGAAAATAATAAAGAATATCCCATTAATATAAAGAAGATTAATTACTCAAGTAATTAAGGAAATGATATTAATATATTATTATTAAAACTATATATGACTATATATTAGATAAAATGATGTATTATTATGTATAATTTAAAATATGTTCATAGTGTGTATTAATTTAATATTGATAATAAGGTTTAACACATGAATATTCTTGAAATAATAACAAATTAATTGAGAAAATCCCATTAATATATACAAATGTAGAATAATTACTGCAATAATTAAGAACAAGACTAATTTAATTATGATAATCAGGTTTAATATTAGAATATTCTTCAAATATTAATAAAATATTAAAGAATATCCCATTGATACTAGGAAATGAAAACTAAATACTCGAGTAATTAAGAAAATAATAATAATAAACAGACTATGAATATATTTTAAATGATACATAATAATATATCAATTTATTTATTGTATAAGTATATATTTATATATATATATATAATATAAATATACTTGAATACTAAGAATGTAGAATATAGTCTAAAATTTCGTAATATTAAACAGCTTGAATCACTTGAATAACATTAAATGCAATTTTAAAATACTCATTGGAACTGGAGAGTATATATGTCAGAGTGTCGGATATTTGTGTCAACTCATCTTAAATTTTATTTTCTGTTCTTTTTAAAAAATTTGAATTTCTGACATATGTATTGTCGGTCTGACATGTAAATTTGAAAATGCATTTAATTTCCCACTCAAATTCAGATCTGGTTCTTTCTCCGGCAAGGGTTTCTTCATTTCTGTATTTTTCACTCTTTAGATCTTCTTTTTTCTTCATAGTGATCATCTCAGGAGCGAGATTAAATTGGGTGCTATTCTTTATAGGAAAGCACGGCGCCTTCAGTGCTGTTTACAAGTAAGTATTATAAACAAATTTAAAAATACTTATTAAGATTCACTCTCTTACATTCTCTCTTAAAATTACAATTTAGGGGTTTAGAAATGCATTAGGATTATAATATATTCCGTTAGGGATTTATCACGTTTAAATATCCTTTTAACTTAATATTCTAGGTTAACCGGGGCGGCGGGATTAATCCGGCCATTTCTTTTTCGCCTCTTTGAAGAAGTGGCGGGATTAATCCCGCCACCATCTCCCGGGCAATGCTTCTCCGCCACTGAAAAAGAGTGGCGGGATTAATCCCGTCGATAACCTTCTCAACTGATGAAGAGTTACCAGAATTTATTAGAAAGAGTTGTCGGCGGGATTAATCCCGCCAACCATTTTAGGAGGCAGGGAAGGGGTGGCGGGATTAATCTCGCCACCACTTCCCTGTTTTAAAGATTTGGGGACAGGATTTATCCCGAGATCTCTTTGAAATCATAGTTTTGGAGAGAGTTATGTGCGGGTTTAATCCCGCCACCCATTCCCCGTCGTAAGAATTGTGGGCGGGATTAATCCCGCCTTGGACTCCCTCCGACAAGGAAGAGCCGGCGGGATTAATCCCGCCGCCTCTTCCTCCGACGAGGAAGGGAGTCCGGCGGGATTAATCCCGCCGACTCTCTCCGGCGAGGATGAGTCGGCGGGATTAATCCCGCCGGACTCCCTTCCTCGTCGGAGAGAGTCGGCGGGATTAATCCCGCCGGACTCCCCGAGGAGGAAGAGGCGGGATTAATCCCGCCGGCTCTTCCGTCGGAGGGAGTCCGGCGGGATTAATCCCGCCGACTCTCTCCGAAGGGAGTCGGCGGCGGGATTAATCCCGCCGGACTCCCCCGAGGAGGAAGAGGCGGCGGGATTAATCCCGCCGGCTCTTCCTTGTCGGAGGGAGTCCAAGGCGGGATTAATCCCGCCGACTCTCTCCGAAGGGGTTGAGTCGGCGGCGGGATTAATCCCGCCGACCGTTCCTCGTCGGAGGGATTCGTGGGCGGGATTAATCCCGCCCATCAGTTGTATTAATCAAACATGAGATATTATCTCTAAACATAATTATGTATTATTGCATATGCATATTATTAAGTAACCGTAATTCAGATTTCTTAAAAATATTGCATAAACAGATATCATAAATAATACAATTATTTATGTGCAGGACAATATGTTTAATACTGGAGATAAAGTATGTCTTCTTCGGAACAACGAGATAGTTGGCACTGGAACTGTGGAAGTTCGAGATAATAATGCATCATGTCACAATATTTCCCAAGGATCTTGTGTGTACGTATGGGTGAACACCATTTACAAGCATGTTGAGGTTCTGGGAATGGAATTTGAGGAGGGTTCTCCTGTATTGTGGAATTTGGATGAAGTCAAGGCTGACACAAAATATGCAGAGTCACAAACAAATAGTAGCACGAGTTTACCAGATGATGGCTTGCCTGCTGTAATGGATGAGGTGATTCTCTTTCTTCGTGAGATTGAAGTCGGAAGAGGCATCATCACAGCTATAAATCCAATGGAAGCAGTGTCAGAAGAGAAACTAGGGTCCGACTTCGTGGGTGTAGTTGTGACAGAGGTTTCACCTAATGGCACATTGTATCCTGGATCCCTCGTGAGGTGGCGAACATCTGAATTAAGACGGCAAGATGGTTCAACATATTCTGGGTTGGATTTCAATAATAACAACCCGGAAGAACAACTCATATTTGAAGAGGTTCCTTGCATTGGTCCTATTGTAAGAAAAAGGCGATTCATGGGTTGTAGATCTTCCCCTGCAAGTTTCAGCAAGAGGGTAAAGATGGATCCTACATCTTCCGAAAGTGTTACGAGCATTTCCACGATTGACTGTTGCAAGAAGAAGTGTTGTCAGATGGCAGACCGGAATGAAATTACCCAATGTAGACATGTCTTTCGTATGCTCACCCAAAAGCAAAGGCATGAGTTTGTATATGCTGCACTAACTGGGTGTATTGATGGAATGGCCTCGGACACAGGTTATCAGAGTACATCCATGGTATTTAATAAGGTGGCCATCTGCTTCAAAGCTTGGTACAGTATATACGGGATCCCAAAGACCACGTTCTACCGTCGGAGGGATGAGTGGCTAGATGGAGCGCGAACCTCAGTTCATGGGAACACTGGCTTGGTCAAAACCCGCTCTCACATCATGGCAGCCATAGAGATACTCAAGGCTTTTGTGGAAGCAAATGCAGACAGGATGCCTCACAAATGCCGAACCACAAATGCAGGGGTCAGGGAAAATCTCAAGGTTTTACCTTCAATCTACACTCAATTGAAACTGTGTGAACATGTGAACAAGTGCCTCAGTTTGATGGGGCTCCAAGCAATCTGCACTGGTACCTTCAACAACATATGGAATACTCATTTTAAGGATGTGGAGATTGCAAAACACTCTAGCTTTTCTAAGTGTGACACTTGTACATCATTGAAGGCTGCAGAGGCTTGTGCAAAAACCTTGGTGGAGATCACTACCATTCAAAGGAAGATGGAGGCCCACATGATTGCACAACAAACTTGTCGGTCTCAGTACTATGCACACCGCATGCTTTCTGTGTCACGCCCATCAGAGTACCTGTGCTTGATCCATGACAAGATGGATCATTCAAAGACCAGCATTCCAAAGCTCTTTGCAACACCAAAGTGCCTTGGAAATGTCATGAAACTTCCGATTTCTTTAACAGGTGTGCTAACACATGGACACGGTTGTGAGTCATATGGACACTTTTCACTTCCACATTGGTCTAGCGACTCCAATTTCACTATTGGGTCGTTAGCCATGTGTTTCAGAAACCTTGAAGCCCACTCACAGACAAGTCCTATCAGTGATCTCAAAGTGAAGAAACAACACCTTCAACCTTTACATAATGCTCTCATGAACACGTCTGCACTTGAGGCTACTTGGGAATATGAGAGGCATTGTCAGCAACCTGCACAAAAAACAGATGGCCCTGTTGAGAGTTCAGGTTCAGTGGAGGGATCTAGCTCAAATAGTGTACATGTGTCCTCAACATCAAATAAGCTTCCTCGTCATTTGCTTTTACAGATGGATAATTGTGCAGGCGAGAACAAAAATAGGTAAATCATTTTACTTAAGGGTTTCTCAAGCTCATACTTACTTTTATTTTCTAGATATGTGCTAGCATACTTGTCAATGCTTGTTGCCAAAGGTGTGTTTGAAACAATCACGCTCAGTTTCCTTATGGTTGGTCACACTCATGAAGATATTGATGCGTTCTTCAGCAAGGTCTCCAACTCTACAAAAAGGACAAGTGCACTTACCTTACCGCATATGATGAATCTTTTTGAAAATTGCATCTCCAAAAAAAGTTGTGCTTTGCTTGTGACTGAGGTGCCAGACTTCAAAAAATTTCTCAAGGAGTATATAAAAGAAGGGAGTGATTCTTTAGTTGGTCACCTTGTGCCGCTACAATTCTTTTTCTCCATACGAGATGGTATACCTATTATGCAGTACAAGTTACGGCCATCAGAGCAGGAGTGGTTACCGAAAGAGGGCTTAATGCTCTTCAAAAGTGGAGAGGATGGAAAGCCACTTCTCCCAGAAGGACAACCAGACCCTATTCCATTGAGTGCCCAGCTCAAGGAACAAGAGGTTATTATTGATGGCATCAAAAAATATGTGGCATGGGTTCAAAAATCGATGCCAAAGAATTCTGATAAGGCAACTGGTTACTCAGAACTATATAAGCATGTGGTCAACTATTGGGAGACTGTTGTTCGAGAGTTGGAAGGGCCTACTGTCACAAGTACAGAATTGCAACACCCTTTCTGGCCTAAAAACAAGTGGCGAGAGGAGATTGAAATGACATCACTGAGCACAGACGACATAGAAGCCAGTAGTGATGTGGAAGTGCAAACCCCACACTTTGTTGAACAAAGGAACCAAAAACCTAAAGCATACTTTGAGGATCTTCAAAAAACTAATGATGGTTCTCATTACTCCAGATGCGTCATATAATCAGCCTATTTGGATGGGTCAAATTATCGACACCCTGAAGTAATCACAAAAAATAGTATTGTTAAGGTTGCATGGTTCAAAACCACAAAAAAGGCGACACGAGAAGGAGAGCGAAAGATATAATGGATGCCTAGAGAAAACATGGTCTCCCAATCAAAAAGACCCAGTATGTTTTATAAATGTTAAATCCATTCGATATGGGTGATGTCAAGAAGCGTTGATAAAGTCACGATTAACAAAACTGCAAGGGAATGTATGTTTTCTGAAGCTTAAAGCAATTACAAAATTATAAAATATCATATATTTAATATTCATAATTATTATAAACTCTTTAATAATAGTACCAAATTGTATACTTAACTATATAAATTTAAAAAATGATATGGAAGATTAACTATATTATTATAGGATTTTATATATATATTATTACTACTACAAATTTTTAATTAATAATGTTATATTTAAATATTAATATTTTAATAACAACATCAATATTTATATAATGTACCTCTTATGCTCTTCCTTAATTGTTATATTAGGCAATATATTATATAATTTAATACATTCTACTTTTATAATGTTATTAATTTTTGTTCAATGAATGCTATAATTTATTAAAGGGTAGATTACAAAATAGAATATTCTAAAGAATATTCTCTTTTCAAACATATATTCTAAAGAATATTCCTTTAATATTAGAAAATGCTAATTAAATAGCTAAAATTGCTAATTATTAAGAAATGGGACTATAGCCATGCCCATTTTAGTTACAACTTGCATATTTCCACGATTGACTACTGCAAGAAGAAGTGTTGTCAGGTGGCAGATCGGAATGAAATTACCCAATGTAGACATGTCTTTCGTACGCTCACCCAAAAGCAAAGGCATGAGTTTGTATATGCTACACTAACTGGGTGTATTGATGGAATGGCCTCGGACACAGGTTATCAGAGTACATCTATGGTATTTAATAAGGTGGCCATCTGCTTCAAAGCTTGGTACAGTATGTACGGGATTCCAAAGACCACGTTCTATCATCGGAGGGATGAGTGGCTAGATGGAGCGCGAACCTCAGTACATGGGAACACTCGCTTGGTCAAAACCCACTCTCACATTATGGCAGCCATAGAGATACTCAAGGCTTTTGTGGAAGCAAATGCAGACACAAATGCAGGGGTCAGGAAAAATCTCAAGGTTTTGCCTTCGATCTACACTCAATTGAAGCTGTGTGAACATGTGAACAAGTGCCTCAGCTTGATGGGGCTGCAAGCAATCTGCACTGGTACCTTCAACAACATATGGAATACTCATTTTAAGGATGTGGAGATTGCAAAACACTCTAGCTTTTCTAAGTGTAACACTTGTACATCATTGAAAGCTGCAGAGGCTTGTGCAAAAACCTTGGTGGAGATCACTGCCATTCAAAAGAAGATGGAGGCCCACATGATTGCACAACAAACTTACCGGTCTCAGTATTATGCACACCGCATGCTTTCTGTGTCACGCCCATCAGAGTACCTGTGCTTGATCCATCAGCATTCCAAGCTCGTTGCAACACCAAAGTGCCTTGGAAATGTCATGAAACTTCCGATTTCATTGATAGGTGTGCTAACACATGGACACGGTTGTGAGTCATATGAACACTTTTCACTTCCACATTGGTCTAGCGACTCCAATTTCACTATTGGGTCATTGGCTATGTGTTTCAGAAACCTTGAAGCCCACGATATTAATGCTCTTCAAAAGTGGAGAGAATGGAAAGCCACTTCTCCCAGAAGGACAACCAGACCCTATTCCATTGAGTGCCTAGTTCAAGGAACAAGAGGTTATTATTGATGGCATCAAAAAATATGTGGCATGGGTTCAAAAATCGATGCCAAAGAATTTTGATAAGGCAACTAATTACTCAGAACTATATAAGCATGTGGTTGACTATTGGGAGACTGTTGTTCGAGAGTTGGAAGGGCCTACTGTCACAAGTACAGAATTGCAACCCTAAACCAAATTTCAAGTCTATTCTTGAAAAATACTTTGCTGTCAATAGCCTATTAAATAAGTCGTCCACTCACGAAAGAAGATACTTATTTTTGATAGTTATCACGTTCAGCGCTCGATAGTCCACACACATTTGCATTGTACTATCCTTTTTTATTACAAACAAGATCGGTGTACCATACGGTGATCGACTAGGTTGAATGTGTCCTCAACCAATCAATTCTGTCAGCTGTCTCTTCCAATTCTATTAACTCTTTAGGATTCAACCGATATGGGGCTCTTGCCGGTGGAGACGAACCTGGCAGAATCTCTATCTTGTGGTTCACACCTCGACGTGGAGGTAACTCGAGCGGCAAGTCTTTTGGCAACACGTCCTTAAACATGTTCAAAACTTCCAAAATAGGTTCAGGAACATATTCTTGACCATCTCCTATCTTGACTTCACCAGTATCCAAAATCATTGCAAGAAATACACGTTCTCGATGTCTAACTGCCTTACACAACTGAGTTAAGGTAAGAAACATAGGATTCCAATCCTCATCAGTTAGCGTTTCCATCTTGAGCGTTGCTTTTCTAATGTCCTCTTCATCTACTGTAAGCGTGATTCGATTATCTCCGGAACCCCTCATTTCGATTACATGTTTATAAAACCATTCTATACCCAAAACAAAGTCAAACCCCATCATATTCAAGACAACTAAGTCTAGCTTAGCCTTTAACCTTTTGATTCGGATAGGAATGCCCTTGCTATATTATTAATATTTTAAGAACCTTTGCCAAAAATTGATCTTTATTTCACACATCTTTATTACATCCAAATTCAATTGACGAGCTAGACTAGTCAATATGAAGTTGTCGTTCTAACCTAATGGGTTGGCTATCTGGGTAAAGATTGTGAAATATGTGGGATATGTGGGTAATTACTATGACTGAAATTGTATGTTGCTTCAGTATCGATCATTATTCGGACTCGGTCCCCTCGTATCTTTCCTGTCAAATATAGCAAAGGGTTAGTTTTGTCTTGAATAACGAATAAGGCATGTTGTGTCTAGCACAACATTACCTCTTCTGACTCATTTGCTGAATCTTCATACATTTCTGGTTCAGCAACTTCCTCTTCTACCATTGCCTTGAAATGACCCGATTGTTGTGAGGGTGCCCAACATTCTCTAGCAAAATGTCCAGGCTTGTTACAATTATGACATTTTGGAACTTCACTTGTGGACTGCAGGGGAGCAGACTTTGGAGTTGAGCCCTTGGCATGCTAGGTGGTGGTAATGCTAACAGTTTTTGAGATCCAATGGGTTTTGATGTATCCAAAACTTGGAACTGCCGACTTGATGATGACTGATTTGGTCATCTATCAAACCTTTTGAACCCAGACTTTGGAGGAAAACTCCTTGGTTTAGTTTTGCTTCCTCCTCCCTTATTATACAAGTCTTCTAATGACATGCCATAAGCAACTTTTTGAGCTGCCTCCTGACATTCCCAATAGCTTGTTGACTTGTACCTTAGGATCTCCTTTTCGCGTTTTCTCATTTAAACTGGCCATGAAACAACTTCGAGCTTCATCATCGCTCATGTTCGGGACCAAATGCCATACACTTTCAAACCGATAAACATGGTCCACCGGATTTCTCCGAACTCCTTATTTACAAGCTACCAAATTAGCACGAATTGCAACCCAAGGTTATCCAGCATATACTACTTTTTGATCTCCCTTTTCATGTGTTTCCAGCTGTTTCCATATTCACGTTCATCTTCAACTATCCACCACCAAGTCTTAACTTTTCTTTTGAGAAACTACTTGGCACACACAACCTTTTCTGTCTTTCTCATGAAAGTAGCCTCAAAATAACTTTCTATATCAATATAACCAGTCATCCAAAATTTTGTAGTCTTTTGAACCCATAAATTTCGAAGGCTTGACTAGCTTGAATTTATTTGGACCACTACCACCTTCATCTGCCAAATAATTCGATTCAAAAGAACCTGACTCTGAATCATGCTTCTTCTTCTTTCTTCGTGTGTCTAGTTGTGAAATATCTGGTAATGTGGTAACTGCTAAAATCCGATCAGCAACATTACCGATTCGATTGTTCAACCCTAAATATCCCTTTGAAGTTCATTTAGGGCATCTGTCATTATTTCCCGCCAACCAGACCGTTGCTTAACTCTAGGGGGTCGATCTAAATCAGCTTCATCCATCTCCTCATTTCGAGCCTCTGCAATAGCCCTCTCTGCCTCAGCTCTGATTGCTTTCTCTTGCTCATCGTATTGAACCCTAGTTTCAACACTTGAAGAATATGCTTGGAATATTTCCAATATGAAGTTGGAAACACATTGCACAGGTTGTACACCCACATACATCAGCTTGAACCAGCATAAGATTTCAAACATACCTAGAATCTCATGCTGACTCACTGAGTAAGTGTTCTCCGAAGATTGATAACTCACATGATCAAACTATGTCAATCAAAAGCAATAGATTAGATTAAGAATTTAGAATTTCTAAACACTGAAACACCCTGTGACTTAAGGTAGTCCTATTGACCGTAAAGAACTTGCTCTAATACCAATTGTCAGATTTTTTACCTGGTGCCACAAAGGCGGCTTGCCAGATGCCAACTCTGGAATCCCCTCTCTAGAAACCCCATAAAATCTGGTAAAGTAACCCATATTAGGAACCCACCAAAACTTAAGCCCCAACTGACCAAGTCCATGAACGAGGCTCACCTTGTGAATCAGGATACATGGACCGGCCGAGCTACAGGTATCGTTCCTAGCTTGGCGTGGTTGAGGCGACCGGAGCAAGGCCTCAACCACTAGTTCTGCGAAACATGAACTCGGGCAATGCCTTTGAGCTTGCAAGCAGGTTTTCAAACCAAGGAATTTGATTAATTCCTTAGAAGTGACATACCCAGTCACAAAGGCTAGATCCTGCCAACGGTAAGGATAGTCTAACCCAAAGGTGGGACATACCACTGTCGTGTGGAAGTTAGGGCGGCACAAACAAAGGGTTGCACCTTAACGACATAAGCTTAACTTGCACCGGTAGGAGGTTAATGAGCTCTCTTTTGAACCCAAGAAGCCTCACTACACATACTCTACCTTATTTATGTGACGGAGTCCCCCCCCCCCCTGTTTTCCTGAGTAAATGGGCTAGCACGGAAATGCCAGCCATTAATTGGTTGTCAGGGACTCTTCAAGCCAGATGTGGTGTTGCTATGAATTCTCGGTGGTCGCCAAAACAATGTGGGTAGCGTCTAATCCCGGGGGTCCCATCGATGAGTCGGACATACCTCAAGAGCACTGGAAGGTGCTGAGATGGCCTCTACTCGGACGCCGCGAGGGTCCATGTACAGGTGAGGAGGAGTTCTCCTAGTGTAGTGCTGCCGCTTCCTTCGTTAGTATGTCATTGGGCTAGGAGCGGGGTGAGAGGAGAGTAACAAAAGAGGTGGTGAACAAAAGGAGAATGTATGTATATATATATTGCATGCACAAGTACAAAGCTGCCCCAGAAAGGTGGAGCAAGATACAAAGACGAAAACAGATTGGAAGGACCCCGACCCACTACCAGCCTTCCTGCTTATATTGTGAGTCGGCTAGTGCTAGACCCTAGGTACAGGTGGCACTTTCTCATTGGTCTGCCACCCTATGATAGAGTTCTGCATGTAGCATTTATGCGCCTCCCTCACGTGTGCTGTCTCGAGTACCTTGGTAGTTGGTCCGAACGATCGGATCAATGCTTGGGTTAAGCGTCGCTGATAGCTATCGTCGTCAGTCCATACCTGCTGTACCTTCCCCGCTCGGCTGCTCCAACCCATTGATCGTTTGCATTGACTAGCGGTTTGACGTTGGTCAAACCACCATCAACCAAATGCCCGGACTTAATTGTTGGCTTGCCATGTGCTCCCTTAACCTAGGTCATGCCCGAGTGGTCATGGTAGGTAGTGACTTCGCTTTCCACTGCGGCTAGCTTTTGCTTTAGGGCAACGATAGTTGCATCCTGCAACTCGGTAGCCTTCTATAGCTCCCTCTGAACCCACCTCATGCTACTCCTGAGCGTGTTTTACTTGAGCCTCCAACTCCTGAACTCGCTCGCGCAAGCGCTATAGCTCTTGTTCCCTTGCTGCAAGTAATTGGGCTTGTCATTGGGTGTGCTCCACTAACTCTATGGTAGTGGTTCGAGGTGGGTCTTGCTTTCTAGGTGAGTTGTGCTCCCTTCCTGTGCTTGGCCGTAATGCAACTTCAAACTCCCTACTCCTTTGTTTGATTTGAGTCCTGAGTTCGTGAGTTTGCCATTCTTTCTCTACTATGGCATGGTTGCGGGTGTGCTAGTGGTGGTCCATCCTTGGAGGGTATCGTACTCACCCTGTAACCTACCAAGTTTTGTTGCTATCTTGCTCTAGAGTTCCACGGCATCCTTCCTCCTCTTCATTACTACCTTACATAGTAAGGCTCCTTGGCAGAGCAGTTCCTTAGCTTCTTTGGTGTCCTCCCATGCGGCCTATCGTCGTTCTGTAAGTTTAGCTACTATGGCATCATGTTCTTTTGTCACAGCTGAGAGTCGAAGTCGTTATACACTGCCATTGCTTCCTTTAGTTGGTCGAAGGCATCTGCGAGCTTGATGTAGGCTGTTGAGGCCCACCGACCGTTGACATGGAATGTTGGTAGGTAACCTTTGACTCTTCCCCGACCTGCCTCCGTTTCCCCCTAGTCTAGCCAATTGATCGTTTGGGTATCTTTGACGGGAATTCTAGTGGTAATGGGGGCCCCACAGCCAAGGGGACCACTAGTATAAGTTCCATCATCTAGTGCCTGGTGGTTCTTGGTCCGGAGAGGGGTTGCCTCTCACCTGCTTCTTTGTCGACTTCAGGGGTCCTGGCTACTCCTTATGGTTGCCTTGACTTGTTCCAATCCGCTCTTCCTCCCCTGTCTAGAGCTGTGCCGGTATCGCAACTGTAATTTGACCAATCAAACTTGCGGTCATGATAGCGATATGGCCGGCCATGGAAAGTCTCCGCTCGGACCCAATTCAAACTCCGTGAATTCCGCTGGTTAGAGCCAAAAACCAAGTACTGCTTATGGCAGTCTGCCCAGTTCACCGTGACTCCTTCCTAGGCCCTGTAGAGGCCATTCGCCAACAGCCTGGTGATTTGTCTCCCCATTCTTCTTGTGAACATGAAGGCCACCAGTGCTATGAATTCGGCCGCTTCCTTCCTTTTTGGTATGCCCCGTAGTGCCTCGTTTTCTATGGTAGCAGGCTTCTGTGGTTCTGTCTTCGATAATTCTCCTAATGCAAGGCCATCCTTCGGTAGTTCGAAATACTGCCCTCCCTTCCAAGAAGAACTGGATCCCCCTCCATTCGATTTGGCTAGCTACCAATTTTGTGGACTGAATGAATTGCCTGGCTCTCTCAAAGAATCCCGAGGTCTCCACTTCTCCTTATGGAAGGTCGAAGAACTCGTCCAGGTGCAACTATCTCCTGACCCACCGAACGTCAGGCCAACCGATCAACTCTTTGAACCTGGAATACCTGGGTGACACGAGATCCACTATCCTCTCCTAGCCCTCAATGGACATGCAAATCTCTTGGATCACCACTGGCATGTTTCTCTTCGTCCAATCTGTTGTCATGGTGGTTGAAGTATTACACTGTACATCTCCTTTTAGGGTAACTGCCAATGTGGCGGTCCTCATGACGTCCTCTAAGGTGATTGGCGCGACTATCCTGTGCCCATATACGCAATGATGGCACCACTCGACCATCATTGCCTTTGTAGTACGTGCCTCACACATGCAGTCCACCCAGACAGAGCTCAGTCCGAGGCACCCCGGGGCAAGGCAGCCATTGCGACAGGGAACCCCCAAGGAAGCACAGCAGGAAGGATGGCGCGGCTGAGAGGAAGACCTCCAAACACACATGTGGCCAGCTCACAGGGTCACATGGTCCACAAGGATGGATGTTTAGCCAATGTAGCTACTGTCAGCTGTTTGTCGCAGTGCTTGTCCGTCATTGCCATTCCTTGTGACCCTAATGATGTCTGGTGGAGCCCACCCTAGTCCTAGTTGTAGGGCCTTTTCGGTTGGTCCCCAACAAGGCCTTCTGCCATCAGTCCCGCGCGTCCCACATTGGGACTTTGCACCCTACTTCTATCAGGGAATGTCCCTGTCGGGGCTCTTTTCTCCCCCACTTCTGTAGTTGATATCCGATCAGCTATGGCTGTGGGTATTCTCGGTTGAGGCCGGGGCAAGTATGGGGCTGTCGATCCAGTCCACTAACAAATTTGGATCGGCCTTGCTTAGATTGTCAGAGTTTTACCTAGTGCCACAAAGGCGGCTTGCCAGGTGCCAACCCTGGAATCCCCTCTTTGGAAACCCCACGGAATCTGGTAAAATAACCCGTATTAGGAACCCAAGCCTTAGGAACTCAAACCCCTAGCTGACTAAGTCCACGAGACTCACCTTGTGAATCAGGATACACACGGACTAGCCGAGCTTTAGGTGTCGTTCCTAGCTTGGCGTGGTTGAGGCGGCCGGAGCAAGGCCTCAACCACTAGTTTTGCGGAACGTGAACTCGGGCAATGCCTTTGAGCTTGCGAGCAGGTTTTCGGACCAAGGAATCTGACTAACTCCTTGGAATCTCAAAGGCAAGATCCTGCCAACGATAAGGATAGTCTAACCCTAGGGTGGGTTGTACCCCTGTCGTGTGGAAGTTTGGGCGGCACAACGGAGGGTTGCACCTTGACGACACAAGCTTAGCTTGCACCGGTAGGAGGTTAACGAGCTCTCTTTTGAACCCAGGAAGCCTCACTACATATACTCTACCTTATTTATGTGACGGACCCCCCCCCCCTGTTTACCTAAATGAGTAAGTGGGCTGGCACGGAAATGCCAGCCCTTAGAGAAAATGGTTGTCCTAACCTAACCCTAAACCTAACCCCTAGGGGGGGTATTAGGGCGTGGGGTTAGGGCAACCCTAGGGTTAGGTCAACCCTAGGGGTGTCCCTAACCCTTTTTGACAAGCTATATTTAACGGAAAACCTATCTTTTAACGTCAAACTGGGGGAGAGTTTTCTAAGGGTAAGTACTACCTTCCCTAGAGTTTCTCGAGGTACCTAGTGACAGCCGGCCGGACTACCCCTAAACACTTAAGTGCACTAAGCGGGGCTGTTTCTCACTACAACCAGGGTTCGCCACACAACTCGGTAGGTAACAACAGTCAAACCCCAAAGTAAAGGGTCAGTCATAATAAAAACTGTGACACACTCCCCACCTTTGGAAATGTCAACGTCTTCATTGACGTCTAACTCCAAGACTAGACTAGGTTAGGAAAAATTAACTGAAAGCTAACGCTAATCACTCTATGTGGAGTCAGAAAAAAGTTCACAAGTTTTATTACCCCCCTTGCATTACGTGAAGCCAATTACTTCAGAACCGTCGTTCACTAAGCGACAACTCAGCTGCCGGAGGCACCACCTGGACAAGAAGTCACTTAGAGACCTTTTGCACATCTGCAAAGTCTATCACCCGACACAAACAAGTTAGTTAATTTCTTTAAGTTAACTAGAATTTATATTGGAGGCCTCTAGTTAAGGTTGTCTGTCGGCCCCTAGGTTAATAAGAAATAAGTTCACTTTATTTCTCATCATCATTATTAACAATTTGAGACCTTGCCTCAAACTCCTTCACTATCTCCATCGCGTTCTGTAGATTATCAATGGTTCCCATGTCGACTCGCATGCGGGTAACCCTTCCACTTAACAAGATATTCTCGTTTACGTTTTCATGTCCCTCGGTTTTAATATCCTTTGCATCCAAAATCGACTCAACTTCGAACTCCTTCGTATCGCCGACCAGCTCAGGAAGCGGACGTAAGTTTTCGTATCTTTGCGGATGTTTCTCATCCTTGTGGAATGGCTCGAGTAAATTGACATGAAACACATTGTGTATTGTTCCCAACTCCGGAGGAAGATCTAACTCATAAGCCACTTTCCCTACTTGCTTCACCACCTTGTATGGACCTATGTAGTGCGATAGAAACTTCCTCGAAAGAGTCGTTAGAACCTTCAGGGTTTTGGTACTCAACAATACCATATCCCCAACCTGATACTCTACATCCCGCCGATGCTTATCGTACTGTTGACGTTGCTTGACGAGCAGCTTTCCATGTCCTATACAATTGTCCTGAACTTTGCTACAAATGGAACTCGATTGCTATCGTCTTTCGGTAACACCATGCTCTGAGGAATACCACCCTTATTCCCAGTTAACACTACCATCATGCTACATCCGATTGCAATGTGTGTCGAGTTATTGTAACATATCTCAGCCATATCCAAGTGTTTAGCCCAATTAAGTTGATCACCTTGAACATAGCATCTAAGATAGTCCTCGACTTGTCGTTCACTCTCTCCGTTTGACCATTTGTTTACGGATGGTAAGCCGTACTGAACTTCAGTATCGTACCAAACTGCTTAAACAACGTCCCCCAAAACTTGCCCGTAAATCGAGGATCCCGATCTGAGATCATCATTTTTGGTAGCCCGCGCACTCTTATGACTTTGGAAGAACAACTTCGCTGCTTGAATTGCATTCACTGTCTCTACAGTTGGAATGAAATGAGCAACCTTTGAAAACCAATCGATCACCACCATGAGGGCATTGAAACCACAAGATTTTGGCAATCTGACAAAGTCCAAAATAACACTTTGAAATGGCCGCTCTGGAATCGGTATACACTGTAACTTCCCAACTCATTTTTGCGATCAACTCTTCACTTGACATGTGGGGCATGTCTTGACATACATGGCAACATCATTTATCATACCCGGCCAATAGAATCCCTATTTCAACAAAGCTAATGTCTTATGCCTTCCACCATGTCCTGCCAAAGGAACATTGTGATGCTCTCTTAACAACCTCTCCCTCCATGTCCCTTCTAGAACATAGAGTCTCTTTTCTTTATAATAAAAACTCCATCTCGTACCACAAAATGCGCCTGTTTGAATGCATCCATTCGACTTTCTATTCCTGCTGAATATTACCATCTTTTCGTAATTGATGAACTTGTTTCCTCTTTGCTACCAGGCTTAAAGCCTCCTTAGCAAACTTGTCTTGAGGATACGCCGTCACAAATTCATCCACCAAAGTTAACACGGGTGCTAACATAATCCGAAGATGGCCCTTCCTACTGAGTGCATCAACTACCACATTGTCCTTTCCCACTCTATGTTTGATTTCAGGCTGAAATCGTGCTAACTTCTGTTGCCATCTAGCATACTTCGGTGATAACTTCGGCTGCGTTTCCAAAATACCTTAGAGTTACATATCTGTCCAAACCACAGTGCCATGACTTAGAAGATAATGACGCCAATACTCCAAGGAAGCAACAATAACATACATCTCCTTTTCATAAGTAGGACATCGAGTTTGCGTGACATCTAACTTCTTTGAGAAAAAGGACATTGGATGTCCTTTTTGTTGCAATACACCATCAATTGTAAAGTTGAAAACGTCACATTCTACTTCAAAGGGATCTTCAAAGATGGGCAATTGCAAAACTAGCTCATAAGAGATAGCCTCTTTAAGTTTGACGAATGCACATTGGTACTCTGGAGTCTAATGCCATGGAATGTTCTTCGTAAGATTTGTCAATGGGGCTATTTTTGAGTAACCCTTTATGAATCTTTGATAATATCCTATCAGACTAAGAAATGATCTAACTTATGCACGTCTTTTAAAGTCATCCACTCGGTAATAGCTTTGCAACTGAGTTGAGGGTGGAGGTATTTGTCCCTGCTTATCTTGATACTTCAATGACTGGCAGAGACCTAAGCTGATTAATTATCCTTGTTCTCAACTACGGGATCCCATTCGAGTGTGTGTGTGTGTGTGTGTGTGTGAGAGAGAGAGAGAGAGAGAGAGAGAGAGAGAGAGTAAGTAGATGTTCACCATAAATGTTATCTATGGAGAGTCTATTAAAGAGTAGACTAGACTAAGCTCAGCTATACTCCAAGTGTAAAAACTAATTAGAACAATACCATGTTAGCATCTATGTATATATTCATATATTATATGAGCAACACAATAACTGTGCGTGCGTGCCTGCGTACTTGTGTGTGTGTGTGTGTGTGTGTGTGAGAGAGAGAGAGAGAGAGAGGAGTGAGAGTGTACGTGTTCACCAGACTATTGGAGAGTAGACTAAGCTCAGCTAACTCCAATAGTTAAAACAATACCATATTAGCATCTCATACATATTATATGAGCAACACAATGACTGTGTGTGAGAGAGAGAGAGAGAGACACCATGTGCAGTATGTGCTATTAGACTGGAGCTTCTTCAGTGAGTTATTTTCTTCTTATGTTGTCAGGAGCTTTTTAGTTACATATCCTTGTGGGAGTGTATGTGTGTGTGTGATATATTGGCTGGAGTATTCTTCATGGGGTTGTTTCTATATACTCTGAGATTCCGAGAGAGAGAGAGACAGACAGACAGACCCCATACACACACGTATATAACAAGAATGTGGCCTTGCAGATTACCGGGTAATTTAACGGGGGATGTGGAACTTACACTAGGAAGTGCTCCATTTACAACACATTCATTCTCACAAGGACAGAGGCAGCTTAAACTACAGGTTTCCAATGTTATTAAGTCTAATTCTTTGAATACATATAAGGTAAAGAGCTCAGCACCACCAAGTGCAGTCATTGCACCACCCTCATATTATATGCTTTTCCCATTGCATAATGGGATTCCTGGGGCTGCTTGTGATGGGATTTATGGATTTATGGGGCTGCTTGTGATGGGATTTATGGGATTTATGGGGCTGCTTGTGATGGGATTTCTTAACTAAACTAGGAGAGAGGTCATTGGGATATATTGTGATATCCCTGTTACTAGGAAAGTTTAATGGTACTCTTGGGATTCCTACGGTACTAGGAGAGTTTATGGGATTCTTTAATAGGAGAGTTAAGATGGGACAGTTATATTTGTCGATTATACTTGTACAGATTTGTTACCGAAGTTTTGGTCTCTCACACACACACACACTGTAAAGATACATACGTGGTTGTGATTTATGTGATTTATGTGATTTAGGAGAGTTCACTGGTATTCATGTGAGGAAAGTTTGCCATGCTAGTAAAATATATTTCGAGGATCATAATTATACGTTATAATTATTTTGTCAATAAATAATAATACAATGATATATGGGTGTTTTTAGAAGTCCATGCTCCAGCCAGGCACTAGTGACTGGACACCAAATAAAAGAAAAAGAATAGCTCCACAAAAGGACACCTAGATAAACCATATATAGTTGAAAAACATATATACAATATAATAGTAATTGATAAACATAAATTAAGCTTAATACTAAATGTTTAATATACCGTTCTTTCAGAAATGCTGGTTGCTAGATGCTTTCCTCCCACACTGCTTGCTGTCGTACAGCGTGGCCACTAAACAAATATTAAACAGCTTTGTTATCACTTGTTTAAGAGAATGACGTGTATCATATATACACAGAGATGGATATATGTTTGTAACGTACATATATATATATATAAAACTTACAGGAAACCACCAAGTGCCACTCCTACAACATTTTCCTGTGCTGCTAATCCTATTGTGACTATCTGCAGGATAATAAACAAATAAACTAAGTAAATATATATATATATATATATGAGAGAGAGAGAGAGAACTTTTAATAACCACTCACCCAGGAAAGTTAAACAGAACACCTGAGAAAAGGCACAAAAAGCTCGCATGTGTCTGTGTATTATATATAGATAGATATATATTCAGATAGGCGACAAAAAGACGCTTGTTCTTTCAGCGTCACTCTTTCCCTATAATATTATAAATGTATGTCTATAAAAGATGCTTATATATACAAGTACACAGACACACACACATCTTGTCTGTGCACACAGAAGAGAAACGCTTACCAACTTCTGCCAGTTCATATTCCCTAATTGGAGAAATGAAGTTGATGAGTATGTGTGTGTGTGTGAGAGAGAGAGAGAAGCGTAAATTTTGTGCATGCTCTTGATGGATGTGCGTTTAAAAATTTTGTTTCTTCTCTCTCTCTCTACACACACACACACACACACACACACAAGATGAGCTTGTTAGGCAGCCTACCCTTCTTCATTCTTGATTACATCCCACGTTGACCACAGGCCAAACAGACAAAAGAGAAAAGTCGCACCATGGTTCCTAGATATCTAAAAAACCTTCATATTAATTAATCATAAATATAACTAACGCAATTAACTACATAACAATATAATTAAAGAGGTTACTATATTCGGGAAAGGGTGGGACTCTTTTTTGTTTCTGATGAACCCGCGTTCGGTTCATGAGATACATTTCTTGCGTAGAGTTGACAAAGGTGACAAGTCTGCAATTGATGTGGAAGCCAAACAACTGGGATTCGAGTGTTCTATCTTAAGTAGGAAGGAAGGACAAGTACCTGTTACTTATGGCTCTGTCAGGAAGACGGAGAGATGTAAGTGAGAAGTTTCTGAGTGTACGTATACATTTGAACGTAAAGAGTAACTTGAGCACGGCAAGCATGGTAGTGCGACCGTGAGTGCCCAGTGGGCAGCTGCAGTTGAGCTTCGAGAGCAGAACCTGCTTATTCAGAAGCTTGGTAGAACTGAAACTGCACCAAGCCAGGAAGCTCTTCCATGAGATCCAGGCCCAATGTCTTCTTGTGGATAATGATTATGTCTGCATGCAATGATAATGATGATTATGATGGATGCTTCAGGTTGGGATTAAGCCGGAGTTCCTGGCAGCGGTCCGAGAGCCTGTAATCTTACCAGAGGAATCACAACTCATGAACAAATCATAGAGTCTGGATTAGGAACTCGTGATTTTTTGGCCAGCAGCTTGATCAACGTGTATGGTAACTGCAGATTCTTACATTATGCTAAGGAGCTCTTTGATCGGACACCCAACGAGAATGTTGTACTGTGGAACGCCCTCCTCACAGCGTATGCCCAGTGTGGGCATCACAAGCTCGCATCAATAACTTTCTGGAAAATGGATCTCGACGGTGTGAAGGCTGATGAAGTGACATATTTGCAGACAATGCACGATGCAGAGAGGATCCATAAGAAAATCTCTTTGCTGGGCTTCCAGACAAAGCTGCTGAGATCTTTTATGGTACAAGCAACTTCAAGAGCCTTGTATCATGGATGACTCTGTTAACTGCGTATGCGCAGTGGGGGCGTGCAAGGGAGGCAAGTGCCTCTCTGGGATGGATTTAGAAGGCATCAAACCGAACCAGGTAAGGATTATTGCACTGTTAGCTGCTTGCAAATGTCCGAAAGACGTAAAGACAGTCTTTGAAAGGATCCTTGATGAGCATCACCACCTCGAGACGTATACAGAGCTTCGAAACTCATTCATAGCAACCGTGGTTGAGTTTTCTGAGTTTGAACACGCTGTGAAGCTGTTTAACGACACAAACAGGACCATAGTTACCTGGAACACCATGATATCTGGACACACCACGAGCTACTGCACATCATGGATCATGAAGGAGCTGCTGTTCCAAATTCAGTAACATTTCTAGCCGTCTTTGAGGCTTGCCAGACGCTGAAACTTGGTCAGGAGCTTTATCGGAGAGTGTTTTTAACTGGACATGGATCGGACACCATAGTTACGAATTCCGCTATCAAGTTGTTCTCTAGGTCTTTAACTGTATATTTGACAAAACTGTCGTCTCGTGGACATCAATGATTGTTGCATATTGTTATTCTGGATATCCTGGTGAAGCTCTGGATCTCTACCGGAGCATGAAGCAACAAAAGATTTCCCCTGACGCAGTCACATTCACACATATTTTCAGTACTGCAGAGGAGATGAACAGTTCTCCGAGCTTGTGTCCGAGTTGGTGATGGACTACCGGATGGTTGTGTCCGAGGAAAAGAAACTCCTGTTTGTGGTGATGTATGGGAAGATTGAGAATCTTGCTGAAGGTCAGAAAGTCTTGTGTGTACGCGACGTATTCTCAATCACTGTATATTTATGTATATGTATGTATATCTATATATTTATATCCTATATAACATACAATAGAAATAATCTTTTCCTTTTTTACTCCTGAGTGGCATGCAGTAAAATTACACACGCACACAAGTGTACACACACTCCCTCTTATATGTAAGTATGTGTGTAGGTGTCACTACGTGGGAATTGATTTTTCAAAGACAGCCCTTGAGGAGGCAGGGTTTTGGAATGGAGTTGGTACAAGCGGATTATTTGGAAGGTTTAATAAGGCTGGTTAGGAGGACCAACAATTTGAATAACGTCTTTGGCAAACTGGTTACATTCGGACACGGACGGGTTTCCAATGTTACTTCCAAGCCATAAAATGCACATAACCTTGTCAGGGTACTTCTCTCTCACACACACACACGGCGGCGCGCGCACACATACCATGTATAATGACGAGTATGCATATGCAGTGGTCACATGCAAAGCGAGACTATTTATAAATGACGAGTCCACCTCCGATCTGGACCACACATTCTCAAGGGAATCGATCCAATCGCGTTAGATCCACCAGGGTCACTCTCACCCCGAACCTCCTCAACAATGGCCAGATAAAGAGTCCATGGAAATGTTGACATGCAGAGGCTTAACCTTGTTCCTGAACATGAGAGAATGCATCAGGAGACCTTAACGTGTTTGTCCTTTGAAAAAGACCCAATACCAGGTGATGTGTGTGTACTTTCTTTTAATGAAAACTATACAAATCTATATATGTAATATATGACGCATGTGTGTATTGCAGTAACCAAGAGTGAACTAAATGGATCGTGGAAACTGTACCCTAAGAAACCAGACGTACTCATTCCGGCTGGGACTGTGGTTTGGGGGTGGATCCAGCGCCAGGTGTGTTTCGTTTAGATAACGAAAAACCTTCCTATGGAGGTTATGTTAAACTAAGCTGAATATATACACAACTTGGGTAGGTAGCTCAATGGTAGAGCACCTGACACCGATGTGAGAGGTCCTGGGTTCAATCTCCGGCCTGTCCAGATTCATTTTCCAATCTGGTATCAGAGCTATGGTTGGATGGCCTGTGGTGTCTAGGGTAGAGGGATGTGTGGTGTGTTCAGCTTAGGGGAAGGTATGGTATCAGAGCTATGGTTGGATGGCCTGTGGTGTCTAGGGTAGAGGGATGTGTGGTGTGTTCAGCTTAGGGGGGAGGTATGGTATCAGAGCTATGGTTGGATGGCCTGTGGTGTCTAGGGTAGAGGGATGTGTGGTGTGTTCAGCTTAGGGGGAGGTATGGTTGGATAGCTTAGGGTTGTCAGTTTATGTCCTTTCTTAATGAGGGTGGAGGTATGGTTGGATGGCTTAGGGGGAGGTATGGTTGGATAGCTTAGGGTTGTCAGTTTATGTCCTTTCTTAACGAGGGTGGAGGTATGGTTGGATGGCTTAGGGTTGTCAGTTTATGTCCTTTCTTAACGAGGGTGGTTACGTTAGCCCAGAGTTTTGGAAACCCGGGGACTTCGAGGTTACAAGTAATACCTCGAGGAGGATACCCGCCACGTGGTCACATGTAGGTGGGGAATATTTTGTTGAACCGACAGACACAGTACAATATATCATTTAGAGTTAAAATAGGGTTTAGGGTTTAGGGTTTATATGTTGTTTAAAGTTAAAATATATAACATTGCATATGTGTACCGGGGCAAACAATTTAGGTATTATAAAACTAAAGGGGTCAACTTTTACATTGTATATATAAACTCATACAAGGTTTTGTCATATACACGTGCAAGATTGTGATAACTAATATATAAATGTATATACTGACATACACACAATCTTATAAAGCAGTATGAAACTTTTATTATTCCCAAGGTAGTACAATAATCTCTCTCTCTTTCACACACACACATACACACACACACCGTTGTTGTCAACTTTAGATAATGTCATAGTGAGCATCATCGAACAAAGGATTGTGAACCATCATGAACTTGAAGTCATCAATTCCAGTCATGAAGATCTCAGCGGGAACTCAAAAATTTCCTCATAGCGACAAGTGTTGCAAGAAAATTTGATTGAAAAGGGTAAATAAAATTCTTGTTAACAAAATACATTTAAGTGTACATATAAAAAGCATTTTAAAACATACTTAAATGTAAAAGTAGTTCACAACATACAAATTTTATAGTAAATACTATTCCTTGCCCTACATGTATTAAGATGTCTTTTGTCCACGTCATCTTGACGTAGCAGTATTGACTATAATTAAAATATTAAAAATATTATTCCTTTATGCACTAATGTGGTTAATATTAAACATAATTTAATAGATTAGGGTTAAAATTAAAGGTGGAATCTCTTGAGGCGTTGATTTTTTTTTGTTATATAAATTACTACATATTTTTCTAAATGAACTAATAATTATATCTATTCAAGCTTTTAGGAATCAATTTATATTATATAGTTTGATACAGATTTTTGTTTAATAAACTAATGGAAAAGACCAGACAAATAACGCTCCGGGTGGGTCATTTTGTCTTTGTACCATCTGCACAATCTCTCTAGGGTCCCGTCCTGCCACTCGCCGTAATCGAAACCGGCCGAGGTGGTAGACGGAGAGGGAGGAGGACGTGGATAAGCCTTTGACATCTGATGGAGGAACTCGGGACCGCAGTACTTGTACGGGTTAGTGCGCTCAAATCCCACCAGATCATTTTTTCGCTAACCTTCCACAACAGACTGGCGGGAATAACCTCATCCGACGAGGAGAAGCGAACAAAGTGCTGCCTCTCCTCATCAAACCTGAACTGGTAATTCTTCTCACGTTGCACCGTCTCCCTGTCGAGAGGCTGTGCATCGAAGCGGAGCTTCATATAAGACTCATAAACCAGCTCCAGCGGTATATATGGCATCCCTTTGTAAGTGTGCCCGTTTGGGCAAGGCACACATAGGGGATCCACGCATACCACATCCTCTGGAGAAGAAGAAGGGGCTGTCGCACAGCCAGACATTAACAGGACGCTCTCTATTGCTTCGGACGGAATTAATCACGTAAATCAGCGTGCAAGGTCCACCAGGAAGCGCTCGTAGAACTCCCTGTTGCCAGTCACAAATATGACATTCGGTTGGTCAAATGATGCTGCTCTGTATGCACCGGCCCGAGAGCCAGAGATCGGGATTTTCTGTCTCCAGCCCCTTGTATGCAGTAAAAGCAAAGCTTGGAAAGTCATCGTACATGCCTTCCAGCCTCTCTTCCTCTTCCTGTGGAGCTCTACAGTGTACAATAGGCCCTTGGACTTCTGCCTCTTCACCCATGAACCCAATGCTGAACTCTCCTCTTTTGCGGCTGCTTCCATTACCTGGTATACTGCCCAATCGCATATGTACTTCATCTCTTCCTCCCTACCTTATCCCTTCCTTAAATCACTCATTAAAAAGGTGTTTCACACCATACCTTTAGCAAACTATATTTAAAATAAAACTTTGTCACCCCAATTCAGGTGGCCATGGTGGGATAACGACGACCTCGCTTGCTCATGAGGTTATTTCCAATAACCCCTTGAGCAGATCGTTATCCTGTTCATAAAGGGGCGTGGTGTAGTCAAATTCATGATTGAACTAATATAACATATAAGAGCATAAGTATATAGGCATGCTATATATATCAATCATATTATAAATGATATGCAACTTAAACACATATGACAATTACATGCATGAAATGAATACACGAAGTTCAGTGTGATGCATATCAACGCGTGTGGCACGCACGCGCACACACACACATACCAATGATATCTGCAACATGACGACCATCTGTGAAGCCACCAGTAGCCTTGTAAAAGAAGGTTTATCCATAAGGGAAGATCACTTGCTGGCGACTAGATTGTAAATAATAGTGTTTATATATATATTATACATATATAATGCCTCCCCGTTATTTGTTATTACTAAATATTATAGTGTTTAAATATCCTACCTTGAAATTACATTATCATTAATATATTTTGTAATTATTATTTCTTACATAAAATTAAAACACATGCATATTAAATTTTCAAATGGTGAAGCATAACTTAATTTCATCTTAACACACACACACACAAATAAATTATTTCACAATTTAAATAAATTAAGACTTTAAATTGTCAGATAACTTTTGACATATAATTTAAATAAACACATGTATTGACTAAAACCTAATCCATCCATTATTAACATATTTTAATTTGTTTTATACTTATAATTTCTTTTAATAAAATTTAAACTATTCAATCCAAACATTTGCATTAGGATACTATTATGATATTCAAAACTTTTATTATTATTATTATTATAAAAAATTAAAGCTGAAATTAAATTTAAGTTATTCAATTATGATATGTACATAAAATATATTGCATTATCATATTTTAAACCACAGTACGAATTCCCC